>WOFM01000296.1:2045437-2326726 GCA_011428145.1 Ericerus pela | reverse complement strand
TACCATCAGAAAATTTCTTCAAATCACTTTCGAAAAATTCTGACAATGATGCTCTTATTTTAAATCAATCTTTTTAATTTTGAATAAAATTTATCAAAACTTATCAATCTTATATACTTAATTATTTAATAGGCACGTAAATTCGAATGATTTTGGATAAATTTTCACTTTAAAAAATCAAATATATTCGGCGCACTCGCATGCGTCATTTAGATGTTTAATTTTTGATACCTATATTTACCCTACGGCTAATAATACGGGTTATCAATGTACCTAACTTCAACTTGTTCACAGCAAAGAACGATTATTATGTACATTCACGTTTTTTTAGTAAAATGAACATTTTTTCATTCAATTCTTCAGCAACCGTTCAACTTTTCAGCATCCGTTCACCCAAACAGTCGCAGTGAAAAATCGATCAATACTTTATGTAGTGCCGCAGTTTTAGTTCTGCATTCTAAAACTTCTTTTTTTTTTTAGTTTTTTTTTCATTCATTGGGTTCGTGAATTAATAATGCCAGCAGCCGAGTGAAAGGAAAAAAAAAAAAAGTGGAAGAAAACGGAGGCAAAAGAGCGAATAAAAAACTTAATGAATAAAATAATCGAGTTGCATGGTAAAAAGGAAGAAAGCAGTGAGAAAGATGTGTGACTCGAGTGAGAAAGTGTCGGATAGAGATGGAGTAAGGAGAAGAAGAAAAAAATTGTATTATTGTATCGGATCGGTAACCGGAGAAGCATTGAAGGGCGGAACGAAAGTAGAGGTTATAACGAGGTCTGACTATAAGCACATTGCGTGGAGACGATGGAGAAAGGTGGAGAGGCTGTATAACGAGGTGTTTTTAACGCCGTCTCCAAAGCCGCAGCAAATTCAGCCGCCAGCTCCTCCAGTCTTGGGCGCGATGGGTACTTATTACGTAAAAAAAAAGCAACATTTCGGTTTTTTTCTTTATTTCTTTTTTTTTTCTTTTTACCTATCTTCCTTCTTTCGGAACCTATTTTTTTTTACCTCTGCAGCGTTACACCAATAAGGTGTAATAGGTTTCTCGTTGTTGGGTTACTTGCTACAGCTTTTACATGTAGGTGCTGGGTACGGAGTGTTGTAGAGTCTACTATCGAATGTGGAGCCTCGCGAACCCGTTCATCATCGAATTATTCGGCTATGAAGTGGTTCGTAACTTGTTGACGGGCTGGACAGTGTACTCCAGTTCCAGAGGTGCCGAATATTTTACACATTATATTGTCTCTCGACAGGGTGCGGTTGAATTCTGCTGGAAATGAGAAAGGTGCAACCGTTGCGAAACGTTTCCTTCTAATAATATCTCAATATTCAAACATAAGTTACGCTTGGGTTCTTTCGATTAATGATAAGCTAATGTAAGACCCAAATCAAGAATATGGTAGGTAGTCTTAATACTTATAAGGCCGAATGCCAAAACGGGGCTCAAGGATCAACCTGAACATGAGTGTTAGTTTCTAAGAAAGGGGTATGCAGAACATGTACACAATGATATCAAGATTTTCAATTTTTGCAAACACTTCAACACCCTAAGGATGTTCCATTTTTTATGACATTGGACCCAAAATTATATTTTATCTCCTGTTTGTAAACTTGTTTTACGTTCCTCTTTTTTAAATACTGATATTCAAGTACTGGTTGTTGTTGCTTAAGTATCGATCATGCATTCGGCCCTTTGTACATTAATTTTGGTCTTTGGTCTTGGTCTTGGTCTTAGAGTCTTGCACACTTAATCTTGTTGTCGGTCTTAATCTTGCGTAGTGAATTTTCGGTCTGTCTCGATCTTGATTACAAGATTATTGCTATCACTGATGGCTAAATTTAAACTCATCATTCACGTCCCTCCAAAATATAAAAAGAAATAAATTTATACAATAAACGTTGCAAATTACTCGAGGAGTAAGACTGCAAATATTTCATAGCATGATTTGTCTTAGCCTCGTACAATCAAGTCTCGGTCTTGGTCTTGGTTTCGGTCATAGTCTTTTTATTGAAAAAAGTGCTACGTAATTTCGATCGAAGAATGATTTACATAAGAACTGAATAGCTACTTCAATTAACTCTCGATTATTGTGATCTGCTCGATTAGGTCTGTAAGAGCTTCTACATGTGAAAAAAATTTAAAAAATTGAGCAACCTCTTCCAATGCGATGTACCAGTAGCCTGATATTCGAAAAGGTGTATAAAAACTGACAGCTTATATTTATCCTTCCACTTCCGTAGCTTCAACTTCAAACTGCCTGTATGTATCTAAAAAATTGAACGTTTCTAATTTCTTCTTACTGGTTTATCAAATGATCTACGTTGTGTGTCTTGATCAATAAAACCCCAGGTCCATTGCCAATAGGAGAATGTGTCTCCTTGTTGCTGTTTTTTGGTAAAATATCACTCATCTTTAACTATAATTGGCCCCTTCTAAAGTTTGAAATTCTTCGCTGACAAAACTTTTAGCTGCCCTATTATAGAAAATTTCATTGTGATAAAAAATGTAAATCAACCTTGAAACTAAAAATGCAAAGATGATTTATGGAGGCTAATTTGACAAGATAGAAGACTCGATAAAATTCCAAATCTTAGAGAAAATCGGATGGTGAAGTTATTAGCTCTCAGAACGAACCCTTCATCCCCATAGTACACCGAAGTGAGGGGATGAATTTGAAAGGTATACCTACATCTGTAACAAATCTAGGTACCTATAGCATACTATGCGAATACGATATTCTACAAAAATAGCCAATCTAAATAATTTCAAATGTCATTCAGAATCCAAATTTCAAATATCCATAGAAATATTCCCTCAAACTTTTACATAGGGCAAACGTCACCATCAAATTGGGTGGGGATAGACGGAAACAATATGAAGTTGATCGACGACAATGCACACTGAAAATGGCGCAAAAGCTATCAATTGATAGTCCTGTGAAGGGCTGAGACTTTGAGTGGTAGAGAAACGGTTGAGTACGCACCAGCATTGAGGCCCCTAGGCCTGGACCCTCACAAATTACTATGAATTCAAATCGAGTCGTGGTAGCGACCAAAAGAAAAAAAAACAAATTGTCTGCGGAAAAATATATAAAAATTAATTATTCTGGAGGGAATATTTTATTTTTGTCACTTTTTTCACCTAAAGTTTTCATATACAGTGAAACGTACCAACCTGTCAAAGGGGAAAAAGTAAATAACCTCGGCTAGAAGTGTTTGCCAAAGAGAATAGTAAGTTACGTTTTATCGATATTTTACACGTACAGCCAATATGTTTCTCCTACCATGTATAAACCCACCGAGAAAAATCAATTGATTATACAGTGATTGACCTCATTAAAATGCCGTATTTCGGTGGTTTTTCGTTTCCTCGCCGACCTTCCCCTTTCGTTCCTCCAACTCAGTCGTCACCATTTTTCCAATTCGTTTCCTTTTTTACCAATTCATCCGAATGAAACGCAGTGTAAACAGGAAAAAATTACTAGTTTCACAGAAGGTTTAAACACAGTGTAACATTTCGTATTTTATTTACTCGAGAAATTACGTTACCTCCCATCCCAGTTCACGATGAAGAATCTATTGATGGAGAGAAGCGATGTGAGTGACGACCATCATAGGTACATTTACACTGCAATCGTATCTATACATTTTAGGAGGAAAGTGTAACTGTAGATGGCGAAAGGAAAAAAGAAGATAATTCGTGTTGTCGTTGCTGGTTAATTTAATCTTTTCGATATTTGTGGAGCAAATTGAATGAAAACTCTTCAAGACAGAACGGTAAAAGTTTCCTGAATTTTTTCCTTCGTCAAATAATACGCTTCGTCGAGTAAGGTGATTGCTGAACGGATTTTTCGCCTTTGACGGGACGTGTGGCTTTGCTACCATGATGTCGATAAAAATACACAGTCGACTAGAATAAATAGCTGTCTGCTTTCGTTAATTTGTCAATTTTGTTTAAAAAAAAAAAAAAAAAAAATTATGTCATCAAGGTGAGTGTGGAATACTCTCAGCAACCACTGGCAGTTTAGCCTAGATTTTTGTGCCCTCATAACACTGGATCCTTACTCGAACACAAACACATGTATGTAGAAAATACGTACGTCTGTGTGATGACTAATTGCGTCGTATTTATGGTTTCTATATGACAACTGATAAATATGACACATGCACTGATAACCTAGTCCATGATGTCACCCTGAGAGTTTACTCTCGATTCATCATGGTTCGATAATTGCAACTTATTGGCATGAATTTTGAAGTAATTACAAACGAACAAACACTAATGTGTTCAATGTACAGTGCACCAAATTAGCCAATGTTGCGGCGGCGACTGTCTTCATAGGAGCCGAGCACCCAATATCTCGTACTGGGTATGATCCTTATACTGAGAGTGCTTCAAGGTTCAGCTCTGCCCTACTATGTTAGTGTTGGAATAAATTCCTGCAGAAGGCTGCACATTTTAAAGCGCAAATGCATGAAAAATAGTATATTGTCGAACTAGTGTGAAAAGTAGGCAATTCTACGAAAGTGAAGTTTGCACGAGCCATAGGTTAATGCTGCGAACTTCAGAGTAGTAAGAAATTGGACGTGTTTGACACTATAATTTTTATAAAAAATGAAAATAATTCAAAGACCAAAATAAAAACGTGAAAAAAATTAAAAATAAAATTGGGAGGACTAAAAAAAAAAAAAAAAAAAAAGAAAATTATTTCAACGAATTTAAAATACTATGAAAAATTTCTCAAGTTGGATGATCGATTTTCCTGCTCAAGAAGATGAAACCCTTCACGACAAAATATGAGTGCTTTTAAGCGAACTATGTCAAGATTCTGCATTATGAAGATCAATCTTAAATCGTATTCGTTCTTGCCGACGGTCGTGTTATTTTTGCTACGCGTTGGGACCACTTAAGACTCTAAAAATCAGGTATATATGCGCCTACTATCGATCGTGAAATTCATATTCCATGTAAGGCACCTTTTATGGCGGTGCTTTCTCACGTGAATTACGTTTTCATCGAACGAAACTGCTACAAATGACGGCGATCAATGCGCCAAAATAATAGAAACACACACGTACGCTCGAACGAACATTACAAAATGATATACGACTTGACGAATGACCATATGCACAAGAGAAGAGGTTGGTGGAGGCTGTTGGTGCTGTACATAAATACAGCAGCGTTGGTAGGGATATGGCACCAAGTTCCGTACTCCATTTATTTTGTTCGTTCCGCACTCCTATTTCTTTCAACCTGCATTAATTTTTGGCGGAAAAAGCTGGAAAATAGCAAAAATTACTGAAACTAACACGTAGAATACATATATATATATATATATGGACGAAATGGAAAAAGGGTTGAAAAAACGAAAAACAATTTGGACATGGAACTATTTTCATATTTTTTCTTCTTTTTTTTAAATAACTTTTTTTTTTTTCTTGTCCTATGGTATATTATTATTATTCTTTCGCTCATCTCGTTCACGCGTTCGTATTTTATCATTTGATAATTGTATTTTTATGACCGACAAGGATTAATTTAACCCGTTTTGGCCATATAATCGCGATGGGTGAGCGCAAAAAAAAAAAAAATAAAAAAAAATATGAGGTAATTATACGGACGCGAACGAAAATTATTAAAAAAAAAAAAATGTTAACTTACCTCCAGAGTTCCAAAAGGTATAAAGAGCATATACTAACAGGCAGTTTTAAAAGGATTACTTTTTTTTCTTGGTTAATTAATGATAAATTTGTTTAAAAAAAAAGGGTGGTTTTTTTTTTCTTTCGAATTGACGCGGAAGTTCGGACTAATACGGAATTTTAACTTGTACTTAGGTTTTCATAGATTTCTTTCGTAGCTTTCCCGAGTTCCATAATCCTTCTTTTTTACAGTCCCCAACAAAAGAAAAATGAAATATACTATCAAAAAATTACTAATTTGGGTAAGATCTGTGGTCACATTTGTCCGAAAATGGTAGCCTAGGACAAAAATCATAAACAGTCTGTATTCGGAAAAATTGTATATATACGTGGTCAAGCGATGAAAAATAATAAAGCTGTAAGTCCAAGCCAAAACAGAGATCATCATTATTGATGTTTTTTTTAAGTCAATTTAGTGGTTGTATTTGCTATGTAATGTAGTCATGGAGAATGACTGCATAAGAGCCGAACATTGACTAACTAATGGTTTATCTTACCAGAAGGAGAGTAACTTGAAATATTTATTTGAGGAATGTGGTGTGAACTATGAAAATATAAAAATTTACATTAAATTACCGAACTCTGGACTCTTTCCACAATAGTGGTGCAGCGAGATGAGGGTCGTAGGGTTTAAATCACCCTAGATATAAAATAAAAATGAAAACTCAAAAAAAAATAAAAGGCTCTAAGTAAAAAATTCAAATTTAAAACGGGAAAATAAAATTTAAAACCCCCTCCAGAAGATAATTCTTATCGCGCCATTGGTCCACTAAAATAATAGCCTACCCCCTCAAAAAAAAAAAAGAAAGAGGAAACTGTGGTACTTTGATTTCGAACCGATATGTATTTAACGAAAAGTGTAATATTTTGAGTTGCTATTCAATTCAGAATTTTATCTTTTCATCTCTCTCTTCACTGGTTTTAGTCAGCCGTTGCATTCACACCTTCAACTTAAAAAACCGGTTGCGTCGACTTATTGAATGAGAAAAACTAACTCTGAAAATTCATACGTTTTCAACATTTTTGAGTAACTTCATATGGCAATGCAGTTCGCACAGCGATCTAAGGGGACTACGTTCAGCATTATAAAGAAAAAATTCAATCGAAAACACTATCGATTGTTTGTAGCCTATACATAGCCACAAGTCTTTAGTCCATTTTCGATAGAAATATAGCAGGTACCTTTTCTACGTATATAATGATGCCAAATCACACGGTAGAGGATATAAAGGGATCAGAGCAGAGCCGGCCGGAGGGTTTCCTCAAGGAGGTTTTGTTTTTTGCTACTGGACAAGTCAATTTGAAATTAAAAGTTTTTTACATTTTTTAAAATAGTAAACTGCCATGTTTTTCTGAAAACAAATACAATAATGGTTGAATTGAAGTGGCAGACATGGTATGGTTGGAATGGATATATTCGTCTAAAAATAAAATAGACGAATATAGTCGTACAAAGGTAAAATTTGTTTAATTTATAAACAATTTCCCTGCATTCCATAACATCCTATTCTTCCTTTAATTGTTTACAAACCAATGTTTGAACAATGACAATGACAATACCTAATGGTACTGGTGATCACATCCAGACTGGTTTCCACTATATGAATCGATTTTTTACACAAAATACCTACTTCAGACTAACCACAATGAAAAAAACGTATCCTCGAAAATGTAATATACTCACATTTTCGATGGAATAGACACACTTTGTTTTAGACTCGGTTAGAAGTAACACTGTTCTTAATATTATATTGTAAAGACAATTATTTTATTAAAGTGTCCAATAACTCTTTGTAATTGTAATATTCACTTGAAGTCTGAATTCAGAAAAGTTAAGGTCTACTATATTAGAGAGGATGATAATTATTTTATTTAGGGCCAGTTTTTCAATTCTCAGTCAAGATCTAAGTTAGTTTAACTAGCAGATAGCGCTAAGAGTTGAATAGGATTTTAGCGCTATCCAACAGTTAGATTTCTTAACTGGCGATTGAAAACCTACCCCCCCGTTCAGATATTAATACTCATTGCAATATTAATATAGGTACTCGTGTAAGGTGTAATCCATAAAAGAGTACAAACTCTTAAAATTATAATTCTTTTATGCCGTTACAATGGTTGAGTTATGCATAATTAAAAATAATACGTGAAATTACGTGGTACTAATTTTGCTTCTTTTTTTTTTCTTTTTTTGTGGGTCATAGGGGAGTTGAACGCCCAAAATTCCCCCTTACGGCTGGCCCCGTATCAGGGGTTATTGACACTTCAGGCCTTCATTGATGGGAGTTTAAATGAAGAAATGCATAATGTAAGCCTCAATAGGCGAATTTTCTTCCAATTTTATCGGTCAAGTTCCAGTATTCCCAATATTTTGACGTTAAAAAGCCTGAAATTTCTGCATTTTTTGGCTAAAATCTTCACCCAAACACCAAACCCGCCACTGCACTCACTCAGAGAGACACACTCCAGGACGTCCAACTGGCGTAAGTAAGTAGGTACGACGGTACGAGGTGTTCCGCGTCACCCGAATAAACGCATTTCAAATCGAATTTATCATCGAATTACAAAAAAAGAGACGAATACGAACGACCGAGAGAGAAAGAGAATCGAGTGTAAATAGATAAATAATTTATTATTACATGGGAACCGTTTGTATTTCGATATTCCACGACGCGTGTAAATATGACAATAATAAGCAGCTCGTCCTTGCTGGCGGACAAAATTGTAACTATACGTAGGTATACAGGCACTCGGTATGGTGCTGTCTGCATAACATTGACCGTCGTCAAGGTTCCTTAAAAGGGCCCTAACAGCGACACTGTACGAAATAGCAAGGCAATACGAAAGAAATTTCAGCTTCGGCTGTCTCTATCTAATCTGTCATTCTTTCGTTCTTTCTTTTCCTTTCGACCAAATGGAAACGCGTCCTCTCATTTCTCTCCTCGTGGAGAAAACGTATCTTGTACACTCGCTCTCCCCACCTCCCCACCACAATCCAAATAATAATGGTAATGTTATTAGATTATTAGTACGCTTCTTCAACGATAACATCGTTGGAGATGATAATGATTATAGAGCGGCGTAACGTACAGTCAAAGAGAATCGACTTAGTGGTGTCTAAAATTGAGGAAACACGTTTGACCGTCGTCGTTCGTTGCGATATGTATTTCGAATTTTGAGAGAGAGTGTAGAAAAAAAAAAAAATGAAGAGCAAGAGCTATATAACCGTTACGAAATACAGAACAAAAAAAAAAAAAAAAAAAAGTAAAAAAAATTATCGCACGTGATGCGAAGGCAACTTTGTATAATGCAACGAGGTCCGTGGCAGGTATCTCAAAAACGACTAGTGACGTGAGCACGTGATGGAGAAAACGAATCTTCTGCGTTGAATACAGATGAAGATATGACGTAGGTACCTTCGGTTATATCCGGTAAATTGAAAACGATATACCTAAAGTCGCTAACAATGATATTTGTGACAGAAAAAATAATTATTTTTGGCTGCCTAAGCAAATTAATGCATTAGAAGTTTGCAAATGCACAAAAAGCCGTCGAAGAATGTGAAGTCTATAGAAGTGACCTTTTCGTGTGTAGGTACTGAACTTTTTCGTTTTCTCAGATGATATCAATTTGTCTATCGTACAAATAAACTTGCCCATAAACAAATACCTACACTCTACTGTCACTGTGTGACAAAAATTTAAGCATCTGTAGCCACCTTCTAACGAGTGAGTCCTCTCAAATAAACTATTTTCAGTTATGCAAATTCCGTTTATTCCAGCTGAATGCTGTGTGTTTCCCAAGAAGCTCGCAGAACTGTTACAGCAGATAGTACACGTCACGACAGATGAAAAACGTTTAATAAACGCGTACGTACCAATCACGTATTAAATGTTTAAGAGGAGCTACGTATGGCATTAGAAAATTTTCTTAAAAATTGTTATCTAATCAAGTAAACCAATAGTATTTCCACGTGGACCAAAGACGATAATTGGCTTATCACCAATTATATCATGTTGGTAGCAAGTGCACTTGTCATACTCTATCATTTGTCATGATTATCAATAAGGTACTACTAATTAATTGTCAATCAACACGGATACGTACGTATATATTTACAGTATATATTTACATGTATGTGTGTAGAGAACCGTGTATAGAAAGTCTCAGTACGCAGTAGTTATTAGCCAGTGTTTGAGTTGGGGAAATACAAAAGTATTTGCATGTCAGAAGATAGTCAACGGACTCTTTGCCTGTTTGTCTTCATGCACCAAAAAGTATAGGTAAGCCAACTTCAATGAACACTGGCTAACGGCTACGTTTACTAAGGCTAACTCAGCTAATTACACGCACACAAGCGCATGTACGTAGTTAATTCATACTTGGTGTTATACTTGGCCATTAGTTATTATACTTTGTTCAGTATCATGGCAATAGATAAAGTAACATGAAGCATTTGCTACATGTGATTGATCAGTTGATGTAATTTGTGATAAATTTGATTTGGGTCAATTAGAATAGTGTGCAAAGTGCAACTTACAGTTTCAAAGTTTCATTTAACATACAAAGCACAATTTTTGCCAACCTTTGGTAGCACAACTGTCATCCAGGGGATTAAGCCTCTATTGGGATGTCTAGTGGTGGTGGAGCGCTCGTGTTTATCAAATGCTATCACTTCTGTAAGGGTGTTCATGGAGATTGTTTGTATACTTTTAAATAAACACGAGCGCTCCACCACCACTATACATCCTGATAGAGGCTTGGTCCCCTGGATGAACTGTCAATTTCATAATACTTTAAAAACAATAATAAAACAAGTCATGTTTTATTCATCAAAAATTTCTCTTCCGACATTAAATATTTCCTTTCAAAAATGCCTGTTTTGTACTTAAAAACAGTTATGAAATGTGAATGATCATGCTTTCAGCACTTTAAATTTCTGCCACCAGATTGAAACTCCTTTGTTCTGGACTGCCAAATACCTCTTTTGAGAGTAAATCCCCTCACTAACTAATACAAAACATTCTTCAGTCGATCATGAACATTAAAAATGTGTCTATTCCGGATTTGGGAACAACCACTGTGATGGTTATATATCGTACCAGAATATTTAAAATACACAAGTTGATAAGAGAGTGTATTAAACAGTAAGTTTATAAAACGTGGGAGAAGATATACCTAAGTAATAAGCAGTAACAACATGAAAATCAAGACAGATTAAAAGTGAATGTAAAAGAATTAAAATAATGAATGTAGAAGTACAAAACATAAGATTATATAGTAGGTGTGATTATTAGTCTAAACAGGAGGTTCGAGCAAATTTACGGAGTGTTGGAGAAGGGTTTCAATCTTATTGGTTAATAGAATATATGTACATGAAATATGACCAATGGTCTTGTAAGAATATGACATAAAGTGGGTGTTCACAAATAATTTCGTGGAAATTAGTATATATGCAAGATTGCAAAAATGGTATAAACAAGAAATGAGTTCATAGGGCTTGTATAAACAAAGTAACTGTTTGTATAGGAAGATGATGTCATCAGGCAAGTCTTGACTTGTTTGAATGATGTGAGTATTTATGAGTGGAATAATAAGAGAAAATAGATTGAAAGTAATGATGATGATGGTGATAATAAAAATACGAATTTAGGAAAGTATTATGAACGATACGAAAATATCGTTACAACCACTCTTTAAAAAAAATACACACACACCACCACATATAATACAAAATCTACGCGACCAAAAGTACCTAATCAATCTTACAGGCTGGCTGCAGTTCCAAGAATTCTCAAATTTAACCACATTTCCCATCCTATATTTACGCTTACACCAATAAATATCTTCGATTATGAACTCGTAACCGAGAAACACGACGTGTTAAAACAAAGCTCGATCAAAAAATCGATTTCAAAAATCATTAGATCGTATATAATGAAGAAACGCAGAACGAATTACCTACGTGTTCATCGTCGTAGGCTACATTTGATACTTGACGATCAGATCTTATTAGCTTTAAGCATATTGAATTATACGAGTAGGCGAATTGTAAATTCGTATCACAATACTATCAAACCGCACATACTATCGGTGTGCACACACATGTACGTATAACGAGAGTGCTACATAATGTAGGTATATATTATTATTATTATTATTATTATTATTATTTACAATTTAATGTAATCGAATACCCCACGTTCTGGGTTGATCATCGAGGCCATAACGTATTGGTAGTCGCAAAATAAATCAGAAATGAAGCGAATACTTCGCTCTGGTAGCGGAGAAAAAGGAAAACCCGTTGACCACGAAGGCGACTACGAGTTATTTTTCGTATTCATTACAAAATTAGCGGTGAACTTGGCCACTATCGAACACACGGTAAATGGTTGATAATCGTACATACTGGAAACCAATACATATTAATTTTCTTTTTGGTACACTCGACTTGGTTATGAAGCTGATGATAAGTAAAGGTTAATAACAATTTGGAATAATTGGAGAAGAAAAACCATGAAATCTTAACTGTCTGCGGTGAGTCGAAAAATCATAACTTTGTGGTCGAATACAGAATCTGACGTGCTAAAGGTATTGTGGGTTTGCCTCTGTTGCTGGGTCGAAATCGGTACCTAAATATAGGAATATTGAAATATATAAGAAAATCGACGATCAATTCATCGGTTTTTTTTTTGATCGGCATAGTTTTATTGGTGTGCCATGATCTAGTTGTACAAATGATGAAATTCCTTTTTGTATAGGCTATACGTTTTTTCATTATATATATAAAAAAAACAAAAAAAAACAAAAAAAACAACAAAAAAACAAAAAAACAAAAAAAACAAAAAAAACAAAAAAAAACAAAAAAAAACAAAAAAGCAGAACTTTAAAAATATTTTAATCTTAACCTGATCAGTACAGAAAAATACGGAACTGGTTCTTTAAAGACACTGATTCTGCAGGGTAGAACCGGACAAAAACGTTTTTTAAAACCGTCTTCAAAAAAGGAGGAGGTTCCATACATTCGTCTATATTTATTTTTATTTTTAGGCACCTACACATACACTGACTATCTAGAAATGGCAGAGCTGATTATGATGATTTAGGATTCACTTGAATGTGGATAGTCCATAGATAGTCCCACTATATTTTGTTAAAATTGGATCAATACCGGATCAGTATCGGATCCGAAACTACGAGCTTGAAATTTAAAATTTATCTGAATTTTGATATTTGGGAGATTTTTGGTTACTGATTACGAATCGGCTGTCAGATTCTCAAAATTCAAAATTGTCGATTCAATATGGTAGATTCCGAAATTCTAAATTTAACCAATCAGGCAATCTACGTGAAACTCAGTAGGTAGGTACGTGAGTTTCACCTGTGCGTATAGGCATATAATGGCGGATTTTACATCGGGCTCCTTTTTTACATAATTAGAAAACTGAAACTTACAATGGTGAAATAATGGAACAGACTTGTTTAAAAGAAAATAAAACTCACTTACGTGAAAAAAGACAAACCTGCATTAAAAAATGAATTAAAAAACAGCACTAAAATGGATAAAATAATTTTGTGAGGACGTTGTAACACCATCCAATTTTGTTTATATGTATAGTGAAACTTTTTAGGTTTTCAGGTCAGAGCTAATTCAAGTTTCCTTTTAGTGCTTTCTTTTAAGTTCATATTTTTATGCAGGCTCTTCTCAAAAGAATCGAATTTCTTGACCTGACACGATGAGTAAGTTCTGATGAAACGTTCTCCTCCAAAGATTTGATCGTGTTTATGTATCAGGTGCTCTGCGTACCTAATCATTTTTTTCTCAGCAATATCAAAAAAGTTATTTTAATTATTATTCTATTTTAGAGAAGCATTAGTATTAGTTTCTTGAATTTTCCCCCTTCACGTATCTGACATAGAACCAAAACTATGAGGAAGAACAGAGAACTGACTTTAACTATACTTGTCCAGAAGCTGTAATTTTGTACCTAGGCTATATCGAAACCAGCATTAATTTATTTGTACGAGTAGATTTAATTCATCAACATTTTTCCAGTATATTAATTCTAAAATTTGTTCTCATGCACAGAGTTAAAATAGTAAGTATATTATTTTCAGAAAAAACACTTATTACTTCGTTATTTCTGAGCGCTAATTCCCTCCCCCGACGCTCCCAAAAAAAAGATGAAAAAAGAAGTATACAATCGAACTTTTTATCAAACTTCTTGGTCATATAAATTTTGTTTTTGTAACAAGCAGTTGTTTTTAAATGTCTCATTTACATCTGAAGTTTGCTATCAGGAAGTCGTTGTTATCATTTAGTAAAATATTTAACCGAAATCGATAATAGGCCAGCCATGAAATGGTTTGCCTTTATAACTTGCACCCCTATAAGTTAAACTACCGTAACCCATAAAATTTTTTCGTGGATTTTGTGTTAGTAAGGTTCTACTGTACTTTCTGAAAATCATTTCACAGTTGAAAAATGTAACTGTGATCTTGATCACCGAATTTCGATGAATTATTACCTGATGGATTATTAATAATTAATATGAAGGAATAATATTTTGGTTGTATTTTATTTTCATTTGCTATACGAGGGTGAATTTATTCATTTAGAAGCAAGATTTCGCGCGGAACAGTAATAGTCAGTAGTGAAACGATCTTCAGAAGATAGACTTGGATATTTTTTTGCCTATTTTTTTTGAGTAGATTTTTTTCAAAAATGATTTTCTGAGCATTTTGGCACTGTTTTTGAAGTTTTTTTTTTTTATGTACCCTTTTTTGCGTTGACTCCATTTCCAGACGTAATTTTGATCGGATGGTTTCGAAATTTGAAACATATATTTTGGATCATCTAAGAAAGAACCCTATAGTTTTTGGTCGGAGTCGGAAGCATAGTCCATCCGGTAGGTCAGTTTATATGCATTTTTTAATATTTTTTTCTCAAATATACTTTTTTTTTTTTTTTTTTTTTTTTTTTTAATATAATCCACAATTTTGTCACTACATGAAAAAAAAACACCATCGAATTATTTCATAAAATTATTCTTGTTAGAGCTTGGAATAATTTTTCATTTCACATAAAAATAATGATTTTTGACACATTCGTAAAATATTTTAAAACATTGTATTGATTGGATCGCATGCATCGTATTTGTGTGATATTGGTAATTTTTTGCAGATTTTCAACCACAAAAGCCTCCGTCTTGTTTTGCTAGTGGTGATAATCATTGTCCATAGCTACATTTTCATAGAATAGATCGAAACTTATACACCTACAATTAGTGCCATCACCTCGACGAAGTTCGTTATGATCACTTCACTTCATCACATCCTAAACTGTGTGTCTCTGCGGTCCAGCGAAGTCAAACGACCAAAATAGGAATGTTTATCACAGCATATTCGAAATTTCTAAAACTAAACGTTTTTCTTACTGTATTCTCACACTCTCGCATTCAGGTATAGGATACAGGTACCCATATAGATACTGTACAGGCCATCGATATCGCGTGTCAGTCACTATTCCAGTCAAGTTCACCAGCACCATCTTTCTGCGCGTTTCTCTTTTTCTTTTTACTCGATCATCTTAGCCGACAAGGTAAACAAAAAACTTTGCGAAAGCACGCCTTCACCATTTATTCTTTGCATATCATTAAGAAGAGAGAGAGAGAGAGAGAGGAGAGAGGAGAGAGTGAGGAGAGACAGATGCCGCGTGTTGTACCACTCGATAGCCTGACATGCTGGTTCTCCGGTACCACTTCGTCACCAATGTCAATTTCAACGAAATTCAATACTTTGCGCATTGAAGCCGCTATATGGCTGTATTCTGAGGGAATGAAGAGAAAACAAAAAAAAAGTGTGTTTATATATATATATATATATATATATAATATTATAAATAGAAAAAAAAGAATAAGAAAAAACCACAAAGTTCTTCGGTACCATTGATACTCGTGTATGTGTGTGTGTTCTCAATTCTCAGCGGTCGTGCTTTTTTTTTTGTTTGTTCCTACAAACATACGCCGGCTCTTTTACACACTCTTTAGCCTATAATATCAGTTATTATAACGTTGAAAGGCTTCCGTTTACATATTATTATACTAGACGCAGAGTACTGCTCTTCTTCAAAATTTTTTGCTGCCGTCTATTATTCCGTATACATTAGCCTACACCTACCTACGATTATTATGTAACATTCACTGCAAATGATAATGGAAACAGAATGGGAGATAGCTGATGTCGAAAAATAGGGCTGGGGTGGCAATGACGTATTATAAATACATGTATCGTTTTCGAAAAATAGGCCTATCAAAAAAAATATTGTACGCATATCTGCTGTTTAAAGTTCGCCAATCTTATCACGTTTCTATCATCTTTCAATAGGTTTTCGACGTGTGGCACAGTGCCTATGTAAGCCTACCTATATATACATATGTATATGTATCAAATATTCACGATCAGTGGTCTCGTGTCACGTTTCATTTGTTGTTGTTGTTGTTGTTGTTGTTTTTTTTTTTGAAATATTTCCTTCATGATTATAGATAATAAATCGCACTCTCCAGAGAAATTTTGTCGAAAATCTTTGTTCGGCCAGGAGGTAATGCCGAGAACGAAAATAATAAAAGTTTTAAGCTAACATTAAATTAATAGAAAGAAACTTTTATTGTAGAATTAACAGGGTGGTCGATCGCTTGATTGACGGTTTATGCAGCTATACGGCCGTGTATTTTGTCCTTAAAACAGAATTTGATTATGGATGCGGAACCGATTTTCTCAGCTTTGGGGGACATGAAATATACGCGAGTAAACAATTAATAAGTAACTTATAATAATAGGACGCGAAAGAGATGGCAACTCTGGAACAAAAATGTAGCAGAATTCGAACATCTTTGGTCTTCGATTCTCGATACTGAAAAAATGCAATTTTTGGCTCGAATTATGGTATCTAATTTTCAAGTAGTCTGTCTGTTCCCAGCTTAAGATGCGTTCAGAAGTAACGCAGCTTCGTTGTATTTAGTAGGTACGAAGTTTTCACCTCATTCTGTTCGAATTTTGAAAAAAATTTGTAGGTACCTCACAATGACGCTAAATTCTAACGCTTTTGAAGAGGTTCAGGTGCTACAACACCCAGAATCTAAAAAAAAAGTTGTATTTCTGCGCAAAAACCTATAATCGAATTAGTAAATTACGTTAAAATGTGTTTTTTGTTACAACATGATGAATCCCTTTCAGGATTCAGATCATTGGCCTTCTGTAGTTTTCTTAAAACAGTGAATTAAAAATTTAGGCTACCCATACATACGCATATTATTATGCATACATAAATAGGTATATTATGTAATAAAATTATACATTATTATAAAATACAAAAAATTAAATTACATTAAAATGAGAAAATGGTGTCATTTGTTTTGTTGTGAAACGAAAAATTTTCATCAACCCCACGCCTAACCCCACCGTGAGGTCAATTTTAATACTACACGTGCTCGCAAACTGGGTATTAAGGCAAATGTTAGCTTGAATTTACAGCTCCTTAAATATTATTAAAAGATTTTAGACCTAGATATAGGTAAGTACTTCACCTTTGACGATTAAGTTTTTCAACGGCTTGAAAATACAGAAGAGGTATTTATATCTCTGAAATGAAAAAAACATATTGATCTCTTTAATTTTTTTACTACCCTAGTTCTGATGACAAAAAATTGGAAAAAAGTGGGAGTAAAAAAGTGTTTTAATAGTTTACTGTAAAAACAAACACTGAGTGTACTTTCCCAAATTCTTCTGAAATAATTCTTAGCCCCTCTACAGAAAATTACAAGAAACTTTATGTATATATAAATAGTGATCCCACTTGACCCAAAATTCTGGATTTGGAGAAATACTTGTTTCGCTTCTTGTCTATTTTTTTCTTTTCTTTTATTTTTTCTAAAATTCTTTATGAAGCTAAGTAACAAGCTAGGGAGTGAGTCAGTTGTCTCAGCATCTTTAGTTTTACCTATGACGATACGAAAATGAAGGCATTCAGTTTCAAGTGACAAATTAAAAGTAGTTTTAAATTACGATATTTACAAAATTGATGAATACATGAATTCGTTGGCACAACACTAGGACTTAGACCTTAAAAAAAGGTCAGTGTTCATTTAATTTGTATTTCATGTAAACAGGATATAGAAAATAGTTGATTAATTTTACGTCATTTGGTCCATCTTCTAGCTCGTTTTGGATGAGTGACATTACGTGGAGCCCAGATTCATCGAATATGTACCCTTACGAATACATTTTAAGTTTCATTTTTCACGAATAAATTGCTCATCAGGGGAAATATTTATTAATTTAAGTTTTAGCAAAAAAAAAAAAACACAAACCCATAAAAAAAAAACTAAAACAAAAAGAAATAAAAAAAATATGTGATATTGTTGATACAGTGAATATAAAATCTGAGTGCTGGTTGGTCGAATGATTAATGGATTCGCGGCTAGTTGGATGTTCGATGAACCGAAACATGAGTTTTTTTTTTCTCTTCTTTCTTTCCCTATCCAATTCATATTAAGTACAAATTTTTGAAAAATTTGTCTCGCAATCGTCCATCCGTATTGATTCGTTTAACTTCTGTCGTCGGCGCTAACGACCTGCAGTCAGTTTGAAAATAAGATGGTCAAGTGGACACGAAAAAGTGACAAGAGAAACTTTTGCTAAGCGCAAAAAAAAAGAAACAAGGAAAAAGATTGTCGAGTTATGTGTAGAAACTTTTGAGAGTTTGTAAATTTTTCACTGGACGATTTGTCGACATTGTCGTTAAAAATTTGTTTGGAGGCGAATGAATAGTTTTATAGTTTTTCCACAAAAAGCAAAACCAAAAAGAATAAACATCGTATGAGTTTCTTTGCGGATTTAAGACTAGAATTTTTTTTTTCACTTGGCTTCTCGAATGGAGAAATATGGCGGAAATGAAGATGTTGTTGCGGCTTCGGACGTTGTCCAAAATGTCGGTAATTAACTTTAGGAAAATGGACAACCAAATTTACTAGGTGAAATTTTTCAATTTTTTTTTTAATTTTGTCATCCTTCCTCCTTGATGGAAAAAAAAAATTATGAAATTTTCTGTAAGCTTTTAAAGAAAATATAGGTACCTATGGGAAAATCAAAAAACCGAGAACTACACACATTTGGCATTTTCTCAGGAAAAGAAAGATAGAAATTTTTTGACAGAATTACTGAGCAGTCACAGCTAAGAAGGCAATAAAAATTATATTTTAGTTCTTTAAACTACATCAATCTGATTCGAATCAAGTTAAAATAGCGTAAAATAATCACTAAAAATATGTTCTGCAATTTAGAACAAGGAAACATGAATTTGATTGCAAAAGTGGCTCCTACTGTTGCTGTGAGTAGGTGCAAATAAAGCTTTATAGTCAAATTTTTAAAGTTGAAATAAAGTTAAGTTTAAGGAAAAGTTTTTTTATGTTAAATTACCTATATTTTTGTGCAGGTTATTGCTTACAAGCTTTCGACGGAGGAACAACTATTATTAACATACAGGTACAATGCGAGACGGCCATAGCAGACTTAGGTGTATTAAATTATTCTCAAAAATTGCTTGCACTAAATACTAAGACTCCATTACTTAAGGCTTTCATTACTGAAAAAAAAAAAATCAAAGTAATACATAGCTTTGCATTAGTAAATTTACTTACCTTTACAGGTAATCTGAATAAGTTGTTTTATGTTGAATAGGGACTCATCCTTGTTTAGTTTTCCCCAAGGTGACACTGTGATTTGTTTTCACCTTAGAGAAATAACGCAATACAATTTAGTTTGTTATTCATACATTGTGTATGTTGTTGAGTGCTTTGGAGAGAAAGTAGTCAACTAATTTGTTGTGATTGTATTAATTAGTTTTATATAAATATGTCTATTCGGGCTTTCCTCGCTGTGAAGTTGTAATTATGTTATTTTTTAGTTCCTAAAATATGTGTTTTATTTCGTGCGAGTTAACATCAAGATGGAGGGGTCCAGAGGCCGGTGGTCAATGATCTACCAACCATGAATTTTTCAGTTGCATACTGGACCACTGTTAGAACCGAAGGGAATGTACTACCGTGTTGGATTGGGAATATTCGAACTTACAAACTTTTAAACCGACAACCTAATCACTATGCGACGCAGACGCACATACAGGTTCCTACAGATCAGTGTGTAAATTTAGAGGTATTGATTACGAGTCTAAAAGTTCGACTGTTGGCTAATCAGAATAACAAGTAGCTACTGCAAACCATTAACGAGGTCCCTAACTTGATCAATGAAACGTTGTCAACACGAATGGATTTTGCCCAAGACCAGCCTTCCAAACATCAGTATCATTAGACAACAAAATTACCCAAAATTCCACTTCCCATCATGACATGTATTTGGCCTCTTGAAACCTCATACTTCTTTCTCGTTTTCCTTAAGTCTGTAGGTCAAAACGTGTAAGACAGTTTTCAGAGTGAATTTTTTCCTTCTTCCTACTTAAGCGGTTGATTATGATGTCATCCTCCACGGAGCGATGTCTAGCACGAATACGTCGACTCGAAGATTTCCACAAAATTGCTTCTCCAAAAACTGTGAGAAAGACCTCATACATGCCTTCTGCAGCCAGATTTTGTAAATCGCTACAAACACAATGACGAATTTTTGGTCATTAAGCACAAAAAAATTACAAAAATGACATCATATCTAACTCATTGGCTTAACGTCACTTATCGTTACACAAAGGTGTAAATTCCATAATGTCAAAATTTGTTATCAAATTGAATAACGCACTTGTTTTGACAGTTATCACTGATTATTGATAGAATTATACATCATAGAATATGTTTATTAAGGTAGCAAGCTTGAATTTATATTCAATTTTTGGATTGGATCAATTGTTCGAGGCACAATTAGCTCTCAAAAAGGGGGTTAGAGCAATAATTTACAAATTATTGAGTGATATATCGTCAAATATATTTTTTGAGGTTCCGAGCACAAATTTCTTGTTAATTTTTGGATGGGACCAATTTTTGAGGCGCCGGTGGGCCCCAAAAAATGGGGTGAGAAGCAATAATTCACAAATTAATTATTAGTAATATATCGTTCTATATATTTTTTAGGTGCTGAGCTCGAATTTCTTGTAAATTTTTGGACTAGACCATTTTGTGGGGAAAAAGTGACCCCAGAAAGGGAATTAGAAGCAACGATTCACAAATCATTGAGTGATACATTGGTGAATATATTTTTTGAAGCACCAAGCTGGAATTTCTGGTCCATTGTTGGGTTGATACTTTTGTTGAGAAAATAGTGGCCCTAAAAATATTTGTTTAAAAAAGAAAAAGGGGTATGGTTAAAATTGAATCTTAAGACTTTTTGAATAGTTTTTAATCATCTGCCTTATCATTTTTCTATGATTTATGAGCGTGAATTAACTGTGGAAATTGTTTGTGTTTTTGAAAATCAACTTTTGATCAATATATTGTTATAAATTCTCTGTAGGAAAATAAAAATATTAAATGTATTGGACAACTAAGCAAAGTTATGTGTACCCACAATAGTTTCAGGCGAATTCATAGTTTCTCATTGGTAATTCCTCAAGCACATGAAGATATTTATACATAACTACCTCAAGTATTATTAACATAAATACTAACTTACTCATTTGTTCAGGTCTGAAATATGCTTGTTATCGTAAAATTATGAGATTAATGATAAACTCTATGTATAGAAAATGTTTGATATTGCATCTTAAATAGCTATTGATAGTTCATAATTTGAATTTTAAAATCTGCTTTCATTATTGCATTTTATTAACGTGATATTTTTTAACGTACCTACCTTTGGTACATATCATTTATCTTAAAATTTTTAATTCAGTTAATTTTTTCTTAATTCTGTCATAAGTCTTCTATTTGCCCCACCCGAGCTTTCTGTGAACCAGATACTCATAATAAACAGCTTATAAAAGTTTGAAATTTTCCAATTAATTTGAAAAATCACATTTAATCTTGATAAACAGCATCAAAGTTCATTATCTGTTAGGCTTACATTATTTTTATAAATATGTTAGCCCTATTTTTATTTCAAAAAATCACCTTTAATCACAATGAACGGCGTAAAAATTCATTTTCTCTGAGGCCTATGTTTGATAAATAGATTAGGCCCACATTTAATTCAAAAAATCACCTTTAATCACGACAAACAACTGAAAGGTTCATCTTTTATGAGGCCTAAATCAAATGAATATCTTAGACTTACATTTAATTTGAAAAATTACCTTCAAAATTATAATACCTTAACTAAACAACTTAAAAGTTTGTCATTTTCCATTCGGCCTAAATTAAATAAATATGCTTAAGATTAATTTGAAAACGCACACAACTCCCCAAGATTTATTGTTAAAAGGCCCTAATTCGAGAGAAACGATCTTTTTTTTTTTTTACATTTTGAATATTGTATAAACTTAATCATCATAATTACCGATGTTGTAACCAAGTATTTTAAGGTTTTTATCCCTAATGTTGAGAATCCGTTGACAGAGTGATTCTGGTTTCCATAATGAATCGATTTTAATAGAAAAAGACGTTTTGTCGTTTTATTATTCCAGTTTCATAACGCGATTGTAATAAGCGATATTAACGAAAACAAGAAGAAAAACGAATCTCTGAATTAAAAAGCACCTTTAATTATTTGTATGTTATTTCATTATTATATTGGTAACGTGACCGAAAAAACGTACCTATCACTTGGCTGGTAGAAAACAGAGAGAGTAACTGTGTGGTGTATGTGTTCTCGTCACACCACCAGTTTTATTATCTTTTTTATCTTGGTTTATTCCACGTCATTATTTGAGGAATATTCACCTTTGAGTTTCGTTTTTCTATTTGTTATACTTTATAATCTGTAATTTTATATGGTGAGAATGATCGAACAAGGAAGAACATGGAATTATTTTTAGGGAATTGAAAATTGATCATCTCAAACGAAACTCAACGTAGTATAATTAGTAGGTGACGGATTTTTTTGTTTACTAGATTAGGTGATTAAAATTAGACTTCACATTGCTAAAAAAATCAAAATTTCCCTAATTACATTCGACGTATTCTGTCGTTCAGCACGTAACGAGGAGTGGCCTACCCCTTGTTAAAATTTTAAACTATAACGACAACTCCCCGACGTGACGAGCTCCAATAACAAACTTTTATGTTAAAAATAGCAAAAAAGTTCGTTATATTTAATTACAAAATTAAAATTGCTGTTATGAACCCCCCCCCCACCAACAAACGTAACTACATGTCTAACCATGTAGTTACACAATGTGAAATACGACGTTATTGTTTTCCATACCCCTCTTTTTAGTTATGTCTTTGACAATTTATAGATCTGGCTGTTGGTTAATTATTGAACCCATTGTCACCAAACGCTGACGATATCAAATCCTAAAAGGACTACGTTTGCCTTCCTCCTTTTTTTTTATTATTTTTCGATTAAAATTTAAATAGCAGTAGAATGAATTTTCAAGTTCTTTTACGCTGCAGTAAATCGTAAAAAGTGGTAGGTCTACGCTGAAAACAAAATTGTAACCACAATAAAGCGATACGTTTCCTTTTCAGATAGCACCACCATTACGTTGGCATCTAATATGACGAAACAATAACTGAAACGTCCAAATTACCCTCGTCGTTGACATAATATACGGACTGAATTAAACATCTTCGCACCGCAGTAAAACGAATCAAATTAACATTTTCAAAATGAATATTATTATTATCATCCACCGAGAATATGTTTTCCAGATGGTTTGAAGTATATAGTAACAGCATCAGCTGAAGCGGTGTAAATAACGAAATAATATGCCAATGCCAACGTAGCTAATCTGTTGCCGTGTACCATAATTTTAACCGCATACAACGAATTCACCAATTCCCATTTAGATGGAAAAAAATTTGCCTAACAATTCGAACAATTTTATCGGGTATCGTGCGTGTATGTGGAGATGTGGAAAAGATGTAACGTCGAACATTTTAAAACCTCTTCTCTTCGTCTATACATGTTTACAGAAATTTGCATTCGAACGAGATAGTAGTCGGCTGTAATTACAATTTACAAAGCGACTATAGTCGATAATATAATTAATGAAGAAAATAAGAGGAGAAAAAATGTGAGTGAGAGAGAGAGAGAGAGAGAGAGAGAGAGAGAGAGAGAGAAAAAAAAAGGAAATTATGAAGGCCTATCAACAAGCAATTATCGAACTGATAGTAGTTTCAAAACGACCGAAAATTCGTAAGAAAAATACGTTAGAACGGCATTAGCACATCCTTTACATCCAGTAAGTAGATGATTTAATTAAGAAAACAGGCTGTACACCATTTGGAATGTTACATTCGTTGATTGATGTCGACATTGGTCGAATAATTATCGGTATAAAAAAAAAAAAAAAGTACTAGATCGAGAGAGACAGACCGATTGCGAGTGATCGAGATGGGAGTAAAATTATTGACTTGAAAATATTTAGTTTTACAAAATTAAGTGACCCAATAACTAGTTCTTATGATATGTATAGGAGCCTGTGCACGCGTATGTGTGCGTGTGTGTCTTTGTAAGTGTACGTTTTAAATACCTCAGGCCAAGAGTATATAAGAGAAGCACGCATGGTCCGACAACACCTTAAGAAATATATTATAATTATTATTAGGGAAAAAAAAAAAAAAAAACTAGAAAAAACTAGATTCATTAATGTAAACAGAATTGCTTTTAGGCAAAGGAAGCCAATTTTCGTGGTACAAAAGACTATAATTTGTAACTAGGCTATTCATTTGAAAAAATTTAATTTGATACAATCTGATAGCATTGACCCTTTAGCATTGGAAGGAAAGAGGACAAGAATAAAAAAAATAAAAAATAAAAAATAAAATAAAATAGCGTATACCTATTACATTAGCTCTCTAAATATTCTTTTAATTTTTACTCTCTCTCTATGGACATGATAAGGTTGGTCTCAAGTACCGGATGCTGGAGAATCATTTGGAAAATCACCGAAATTGTGACCGAGCCCACAGTAAAAGGGCCTACGTGAGCCAAATTGAATAGAATTCAATTAGATCACAACCGTTGGCTAACCTGCAGTTAGGTCCACCAAAAACGGATGTTTTTTGCGGCTCAGTCACGTGTAGCTCGATTAAATTACAATCAACCCTTGGTTAACCTAGAGCTATATCAAGAAACGTGCTCTACATATTACAGTCAATCAGTAATTTAAGTCCATCAATGAAATTCAGAAGTTATAAAACTACTAATCTGAAAGTAACTGGAGTGTAAAATTCATGTTGTACAATTTATGTCACATATTTTAAATAAATATGAAAAATAAAGCACGCATAAACTACATTAAGCAGTGACGAATTTTTTTCCTTAATTTAATTTTCGAGAAGAGTTTATTCTTTAAATTTTACCAGAACCAATTTGAAGCGGTTCTATATAGGCTAACTATTTCCGTTTAATTTAACTGAATTCTATGAAACTGGATTCAAGAATAACCGTTAGGAATGGCTTAAGCCGGAGATTCCCAAATTTATCTGGCTTACTGTATCCTTTTCAATAGAAAATTACACAACCCACTTCTGGAAATCCACCTTTTTTAAGCGAACAAACTAGAAGATACAATGCATGTTACGTTCCAAGGACCAAATATTGATAATAAACCACAAATCGGCACAGGAAATGACATTCTGCCGGAAAATACTATCACTGTCGAATTAAGTTACCCTCTCCTAACCTTGAATGTGAAAATTTTTCATGGAAAATTTCTCAATGTGTAAGTGGAATACCTTATGTCGTGGAAAATAATTCCACAACAGAAGATAGTTCGCAGCTCATACAACAAGGTATGAAGAACTCAAGACTTCAGCAAACACCGGTGATTTAACCCCCATTTCCAAAGCCTTTTATACCGGTTCCTATACACACACAAGCACACACATGTGTAAATACATATGTCTATGTGATGATTAATTGCATCGTATTTACTGTTGCTATGACAACCAATGAATATGGAATGTGCACTGATAGTTAAACCATGATATCACCCTGAGAGTATACTCTCGATTAGTCTTGGTCCTGTAATTGTAACATAGTTGCATGAATTTACAAATAATTACAAAGGAACAAACATATGTGTTGTTCAATGTGTAGTGCACTAAAATATCCAACCTCTCAGCGATGACTGTTATCAAGGGAGCTAAGCCCCTAATACCTCATACCATTATGATCCTCACGGTGTATTTATTTTTATTTTATTTTCCTAGGATAAATCTCTCCTCGAGAGTTATTTTTTTGACTTCAGCATTTTTCAAGTTAATAGAAAATTATTCTAAATGAAATGAAAAATATTTATTCATTTTATTAGCCTTCAATGATGGTTTCTACCTTCTTTCATAGAATTCATAAAAAAATATTTCATACGGATTTTGTGAATGTTTATTGACATAGTGGTGGTTATTTTGGTGTTATTTTGTTGTTATTTTGATCCAGCAGTAGAAGAAATTACTGGCTCCGATACTAAATGACTTTGGCATTTTAAACGCTGTTGTTGTAGAAGTTTTTGTTCTGATCGCCTACACTACAAAGAATATTCTATTTTAATAGAAAATTATTGGTTGCACTGTACAGCTGCATCAACGACAGTAGGTATTATTAATTCAAAATATTTAAATTATCATAATACTATAACCATTCAATTGATGTATGTTGGCTACACCTCTAGCAGTTTTATTCAAAAATACAGTCAGTGGAAACGTTACCTAGCTTTTGTAAATAGTACCGATCGTATTTTGAACACACTATACTTTCCCATCCTCAAAAAACTGTCTCTAGATTCAAATACACAAAATTTCAAGAGAAAACTGAACTTCCATAGTCATTTAAAATTCACTGGTAGCCTGTGCGAACAGCTGTTAATTAAGTTTAGTAGGTGAGGAACTATTAATCCTGAATTTTCGTTAGTCTTATTTTTTTGTGTCAATGTATATGAATTTACAGGTGAGAGTCAGAACACCCTGCGTATACAAATCATATAAGACGTGGATCTTTTCGAAAACGAGCTTGTCATCAACGCTTAAGGGAATATGAAAAAGATAATAGGACGAGGAAAAATGAAAAAAATGGATGTGAACTGAAGCATCCGCCGGCTGATAAGAAGCCCCCGAAGTTTTGGTACCAAAGACATTACTACTTTTGAGCTTTCTTCTGCTTCTTTTCACATTTTCCTTCTTCGTCGTGCTTTTTTCTTCTCGTAAATTTAATACACCAAAAATGGGAAAAATCATCGATGCGAAAAAGGAAGAAGTGAAAGACATTCACGATTATTGAACTTAATCCGATGATAGTTGCAAAGAAGAGCGAAAATATTTCTCACATTTCGAAGCGGGAGAATGAAATTTTTGCGAAAAACTATTCAATGTACTAAAAAGTCGACACCAACAACGTGGTAAGAGCTTTAAAAGTTGAAAGTTATAAGCCTGATGAAAGAAAAACACAAACTCTAGTGTACTTTCTAAAATTTTGCAGAATTTTTGTTTTTGCTCGCTGTATATAGCCAAACGGCTGGGTGGTCTTAAGGAGGTAAGTCGTTCACTTGGCTCGCCTTTGATTAACTCTTAAGTGCTTTTTTCCATTTTGATGTTTCCAGTCTTCCAAGGAGGAAAAAAATAAAATAAAAAAAACGAGCTCACCTTTCAACTCTTTCTCACGTCCTCGTTTTTATTAGCTTGAATTTTCCTCGTGGTTTTCAAAAATGTCGTGGTTTTACTTTGATAAAGAGCATATCGAAGCCCGTGTTTATTTTCATTCAGCATTCAATTTTGCCAATCTTCTGGGTATTACATTGTTAGAAATAAATCGTTTTTGATGTTTCATTGAGGGAAGGAGAGAGAAAGAAAAAAAAAGTATTATCGTTTTCTTCATTTTCTTGGTAATGGTACTGAGTAGTCAAAGATTTGTTTCAAGTTTTATAAATTCAATTTTACAGCTTTTCTAGCAACTTTAAATATTGATAGTATTCTGAGACGGTACACAAATATTTTTACAGATTTTGATTATATTGTTAACTTGTTCTTTGCTTATACGATCCATTATGTGTAGACACTTTGTAAATGAAATAATATTTTGAAAATTATAGATCTCAGTCGTGTAGGTACCTACCAAATTCATAGCCTAACTGATAAAACACGAAAAAGTTTTAATGGATTATGATTTTTCACTCATCATATTTGATCGTTTCAGACGGTGAAATTCTAAATTTTATATCGAAATCTCGCTACATAGGCTATGGTTTTTATTTGAAAATAAGTATTCATTTTGAAATTTTTTTCCCTAATTTGTTTTTGTCGAGATAGACAAATAAAGTAGCAGTTCAGCTCGCAACTGACATCTTCTTAATAATGTTTTTAAAATCCAGTTAGTTGTTAAATAGGTAATACGTACGTGATCTGGATAAAGATTCAACATTTCTTACCTAGAATAAAACCAGAAATATTAATTACATACCTATATGAAAACAAATTTTTTTTAATAAATAATAAGGATTTAAAATCGTTCAATTAAAAAATATGTCTTTTTACTACCCAGCAAACAATAAGCTAATTTTTGACCCGTATTTTATTTAAAACGGTAGTCGTTAGGGAGTAGTAGTGAAACAGGTAGGGAGAATATAAGACAGTGAATTTTTTTCTCACCTGAGATACGTTTTACCTTTTTAAACTCGTTTGAGAACCTATATTATTCTCATAAACAATTATGAAGTTCGTGTAACAACGATTTTATGACTATAAACGAAGAAATTAAAGAAAAAAGCATGAAATTGGTGAATAGAAAGGAAATTTAGGAGGCAATCTTACTTCCTGTGACCGCACAGAATATGCTACACTTAGTCACACCGGAGTCTACGGCTTTCGTCGACGAAATTAAAATCCAAAATAAGTCTTTAAACATGAAAGCTTCGTTTTCCAACTACTTTCAGGCACTACTCGAAGTATTTGTTGAACGAGCTGAGGAAAATTGTATACCTACGCGTTAATACGTAAAATACCATAACAAAAACCACATTTCCCAACAATGAATTTGTCTCCTTCTCGAGCATGAAATTCTCTCAGCAGCTTCTCTCTCAGTGCTTGTCGAAACTAATTTCGCATCAACTTTCATCGAGCGTAATATACAAAAACAAAAATCTTCTATAACTTCACCCCGTTTAGGTATCGAGGCTTCATTGTAAATAGTATGTGTAACCGCACAATCGTTTTCTTTTAAGAAAGGCAAAACCCACCATCACCAACCATAATTTCGTCGAATATCGCAGTATACACGCCTAGTTAGCTGGTAAAATACTTTCTTAGGTACGCAAAATGTTTTAATATTTTTGACAGGTGAACGACCGCGCACGAAGAGTGCAAAAGGGTGAATATTTGTGGCTGGTACTTAAAATGCGAAGCTTATTCTTTGTGATTTTTTGGCAACCCACGTCGCTGAATTAGTTCGTCATGTTTTTCTCCTTTTTTGGCTTCTTTGTTCACCAATTTGATTTTGGTTTTCAACGCGGTTGAAAATATTTAAAAGAAAATTTCAACGCATAAGCTGAATACCACACGAAAACTATTAACATTTCCGGAATCCCTGCGCAGTAACCTAATGGGTACCGACAAAAGGAACTAACTTTCAGCTAATGAAATGCGTTATTCACTCCTTGAAAATTAATCAAAATCTCATTTCAAGGATAAGTACCTATTTCAAATATATCTGAGCAACCGACCTTCCTAATACTATACTTAATAGATGCCAGCAACCATAGTACGATCAACAAAAAGAACTTATAACAAGTGAAAAACGAATAGTAAAAAAAAAAAAACAACGAAAAGAATGGTTTGAAATTTAAGATTCTATGCATTTGACAACGAGAGAAACTTTTCAAGACATTCTTACGACAGAAAAGTCGTAAATGAACTAACTGACCGGATCTAACCACTGTGAGCAAAACCATACATCTGCAGATTAATTGACCAGATAGGCAATTGTCGGATGCTGACTTCTTTATTTTAATTCTTATGAAATTTTTTCTCCAAAGAATGTTATAGATATTTGTCACATAAAAAAGTTATATTTTATTGATTTTCACCATTGGTTTCAACAACTACTACCGCCTGCATTTCACATTAAATCTTGTGGATTTTGAATGTAAAACTATTTAAGAAAAATGTTTCAAAAGCCAATGAGGGATTCATGCGACGAAAATTATTTTCAATGAAAATCAGATGCGAATTATTCATTTTTTTTAGAATATTAGATGATAGTTTTAGGTATTCAGATGGCATGGGGATTCGAACACCTATACCGACCCAATACCTAAAAACTCTCTCATTACTGCCACCTAAAATGTAGCACCGTATTCACTCAGCCATGGTACTGGGTGATAGTGAATGAGGGAGAAGCAATTGCAAGCCGACAATGTGTGGTATTTGCCACACCACTTCCCCACAGTATAGCAAAGAGTAATACGACCACTGATACAGAGGTGCTTTGTGGGTAGGGGTGAGTGGTGATGCCCACCCTCATCACCACCCTGTGGCACATATCCTACAGTGCCATAACGTTTCAGCAGCAGCGGTGCAACAAACAACCACAGGCTGTGCGCATGTCCGAGAGATGACGTTGATAGCCATCTCCCGTATCACATCAAGGTCACCACTTGTGGGAGTATGTGTAGTAGTACACAACACCACACAAATACCTCAAAGGCGGAGCGTGTTCTATGTAGACGAGTGTGTGTGAGCCTAGCTCAGTATTAAAGTTTAGCTACGTAGACAAAATACATAGCCGTGAGCGCAAAGAAGTTGGTTATTTTCGAAAAGTTAATGTCACGTTTTGTCAATTTTACGTGTAAATGTAAATTCAGAAAATTAACTAAATTACACTGTGAAGCAGTGGAATGGTTCTCTGAAGAGTCAAGAGTCTAGTTCGAATCAATCACGAGTGAAACTTCAAAGAGTCAATATAATTACGGTTATAAAATGAAAAGAGAAAAGAAGAATCCATGACATATCGTATTTTGGCAAAAAATAACTTAGAAAAATCTGTGACATATTATCACGTTTTGATGTCATTTATTAGTATTTTTCTGAGAGTTAAGTGTGTTACTGCTGACATTGTGCTGTTTCTAAAGAAAATTTGATAATAAAGAACGACCGACTGTATCGTCATCATTTGGCAGCTTATAGAATGGGTTCTCTTCTCTATCATACCCAATGCCTACCTATATCTTAGTCAGAACTTCCAAATAGTGACATCATATTTTTTGAAAGTAACCACAGCAGTTCTGGATTAACTTATGGTGTTGATCATTGATTTATTGGTAACATTTCTCTGAGTATTTCACCCATCTGTGACGAACAATACGTTTCACTCGTCTTCAGAATTTTATTTTTCTGACATTGTTTTTCGCGTTTTGTTTTGTTTGTTTTTTTTTTTTTTTGTATTTTTGTATTTTTCTTTTTGACCCTTTTTTTCTCACTACTGCGAGGGTTTTTTCCTCCTATTTTTCCCTTTCTTCCCTTCGAATACAATCTCTTCGTAGATCGTTAATTTACCTTATTTCCGGGTTTTGTTATTTTCCATCCGAAAATTTCGTTTCGTGGCCATGCAGAGAAGGGGAAGAATGAAAAGATACCGATGAGTTGTATGTGCGGAAAATGAAAGGGAAACTGAAAGGTGAGGGCGCGTCAGAGCGGTGAAAAAGCGATAAAAAATGAAACGACTTTTCAATACGAGATTCTCAATAAAAACGACCCAGTTCAAAAAAAGGAAAATCGTCTTGCCACACTATATTTTTGTCGAATTTGGTCTATTTTTATTTTTCGCTTTTCACCCAGGCGAAATGTCGTCGCTATCTTTCCGTGCAGTTCATTCAGACTTGCCGGCGGGGAGGAGAAGGGTGAGAAAATCAGGAGGTGAATTTTTTTTCTCTTACTTCTTTTCGCCGGGAGAAAAATACGATTTGTTTTCATCGGCCTTTACAAAATACTTACAGATTTTTTTTTTCCACCCACTGCTGGAAAAACCACCGTACTATACTGCATGCGAATGTTACTGTTTTCCAATTATTTTGGATTTTGTATGTGAATTGAAAACAAAAGACAAAAAAAAAACAAAAAACAAGAGTGAACGACCTTTGTGATCTTGTAATCCTATACGACAGAAGCTACTATTTTTTTTTTTTTTTTGTCATATTATACGTGATGGAATCCATTATTTTTTTGCCTGGGTTTTTTATATGTTCGTTTTTAGGTAGGTAAGCTGTATGGATTTGTGCACAGGTGAATAGAAAAAGGGGGGATTGAATAAGTAATTTATGGAGAATTCAGTATACTACATAAGGCGATTGAAGAGTGCATGTGACTATTATAAAGTTTATTCTTTTATATTTGGGTAAATAATGTCAGTTTTGTGATATCAAGCTGAATTATCTACAGAGTATTTCTTAAGCTTCGCACATTGAGAATAAAAAAATGTGGTGTTCCGAAGTGAAATAAAAAACACAACTATAGTCAAAAGAAGTGGTACGTTCCAAAATATTGATTTTGGACATTCAGAATATACTTGGATCATTATTAGCTATCAAACATTTGCCCAACCCGCATTCACATATCTACTGCTTTACTCAAATGACACACAGAACCCTCGATTATAGATGAAATTGAAACATGATCTATTAATTAATTAAATACCTACAAATGTGTATTGATATCAAGATACAGATTCATCGATCAAAGTAATATGAATTAACTGAAGTATTCAAATTAGTTACGAACAAAAAGAACTATTTAAATTATTGGGCACAGTCAAATATTTGATAGGTGGACGTAAAGTCACTAAAAAAATTTGGAATTAAAAAATCAAAACCCTTACTTTTTCCAATATTTTTTCACAAATTATCTGTCCAAATTTACTTTTTTCATAATTATCAACAAATGGAATCATAGAGTCATTTACATAGACGGTAAATAATTTTTTTTTTTCAGTTTTTCAAAATTATTTCTTTTCAGTTTTATCATTGAATTTCTGTGTAGCCTATGCCCTTATGGGTTCGACTCAATTTTGAAAACAACATAAGGAATCAGATGACTAGGTACCGTGTAAATATTATTTAATGCAGTCAACTAAAAAGAAACGGCGAGAACTCTGAGTCAAGAAACAAATATTTCGTCTATTGAAATAAACATCACTATAATATTATTAAGTTATTCCATTTTAAATTCTCAATGAAATTTCAAATATGCAAATTATTATAGTCGTAAGAAATTTTCACCAAGTATAAAGCATACATATTACACACACGCTGTAAAACATTTATATGGTTATACGTTAAATTCAGTATGTTGAAAAAACATTTTTTTATTACTGCACCAATAACATAAACATAGCTGAACAAATGTTAAGCTTTAGTACGTATAAAAATTTGCAAGAACAAATATATAATTGAAAATTCAGCTTTTGAGAAATATTTTTTTTTATTTTTTGGTCAAAGTTTTCCTCATTATGATTGAAAAATACTTCCATAAATGTCTCAAAGCGAGGAGTAACTTAAATGACGAGGTAAGTAATTTGAGAAGAAAAAATAAATAAAAATAATGTTCTGAGGGATAGTTAGGATAGGTGCATTAGTTCACAAACCACATCGAGATTACATGTGTCTCGAGTGATAAAAATTTTGAAAAAACTCGGTTTGATAATGTGAGGACAATACTTGTATGAGGTGAAGGAGCTTGTACCCCTTGATGACAGTCGCCGCCAAAAAGCTGGCTTATATTTGTCTCTATGATGTTAAACAAATAAACACACATATGTTTGTATGTTCATACCTATATGTACATACAGGTAAGATACATTGTTCGGACCATGACAAATCACCTGATAAAGATCTTAATGATATCACAGCCCTGTACCAAATTCACTGCATTGTTTTTTATCATCATATGATATAGGAAACAACATAATATTATGACATAATTCCATATGTATATGTACATATGTGTGTCTGCGTGTGTGTGCCAATTTCCCTATATAAACTCACAAAACTGGCTACAAAATTGCCAGTGTTCACGTAGGATTTGGCTCTTCCATACATTCGTGTATGATGTGGTAAAACACGCAAACCAGTTGATTACCTTCTATGTGTAAATACTTCTCACAACAAGGTATTCCACAGATGATTTTACTACCTAAAAAATTAATGAATTCTACCAAAAAATTGAAATTTATTGATTTTTCAAAAGAAAAGATTTACCTGTATTGTTAATTTTGCAATGGTTAGTTGGTTATTCAGTTAATAATTACCCACTCATTCAGATTTAGATGATTGATTATTGCCCGATTATTCTTTTCCCCAAAAGTAAAATTGTCCATTTTGTTTTTGAAAGAGGGCAAGTCACAAGGGAAGTTTTCCGTGAATTTGATGAGGTGGTATGATTAATTTCGAGTAATATGTATTACTGTGTGAGAATCGAGGATTTCTATGATATCGGTCAAGTTTCAGATGCATTTACCAGGATTATCATATTGCACTTCCTCTGAGAATTCTGCCTGTATACCTGCACACAAATTAACCAAATAAGATTTCTTATTAAAATAATAGGCAAGGTGTTCGTATTCTGCATAAAATTAGGTTAAATCAGCCTTTAAATTGTAATTTAGTCGATATTAGACTACCTATCTGCTTTGTCAAGGATCGGAAAAAAAGAGAAAAATCGGTCAAAGAACAATAAAATACGTCTCAGTACTCAATTTTATAGCCTATCACAAAGTCAAAAAACGGAAAAATTTCAATTTGCGAAGGTGAAATGAGAAAAAAAAAACAATATTTTACGACTACAGCGCGAACAATAAACGAAATTAGGCGGAAAAATTTGACAAGAGAAAATATACCTAATGCGAGTAGACAATTTTTCTTTTTTTTTTTTTTTGTTCTTCCTCTCAAATATTTTAAGCGATACAATGGTCTCATTTTACGTGCACTTAAATTTCCGTATCATTAATTTCACCAAAATTCGATTATTTCGACTGAATTCGCCGGCTAATTGAATATTTTTGTTTAACAACGCGTCATTATATCAGATTGAGGATAAAAATCTTAATTTAGTATCAGCCATTTTTAAACTCATCCTATGCACGCAGCGTACGTAGGTCGTATATTATTAATCAATTTTTGATCGAATTAGTGAAGATATGCATAATATCCACGTCAAAGATGGGCTACCTATCAGCTATAACAGGTGATATATATTATACTTTCAAGGGTTTGCCCTTCGCATTGCTATAATGACTAAGATGACATTCGAGTAAGAATTGATTTTGATCTGTAATCAAAAACAAGTTTAATTATTGAGACGTCCTATACAGCTTCACGCAGATGATTAACAAACAGATCGTCGATAAATACGATCGATTTTTCATTTTCTATTTTATAAAAATCGCTTGAACCAGAGAAGACAACACATTGTAATCTATACGATGGCGAACGAAAATGTTCGGGTTCTGTTTCACTAGATATACCTGCGAACAAGGCAGAAAATATTAATGAACTAGAATCGTTAGTCCGTGAATGATATAATGAATTGTTTATTGGGTAGAGGGAAGTATACCTAGGTCATGAAAAATATTAGAGGCTATACTTTTTTAATTTGTTTCATCTCGGCCCACGACTAGGCCCTTAAATAGAACAATGGTTTACATATGAGAAGACAGAACTGTTTTTTCTCTCTCGTTAATTTTCTATCGAATTCAAAGTATGGAAATGAGATTTAATAGATACCATGTCGACCACGAGGGAATATTTTACAAATTTTTATTCAGCTAGAACAATGGATACAGTTTATGTGAAAAAGGAGCCACTGCGTGTGTATTAGTTAGTAGGTAAGTGTAATTAGTATTGAAAGTTTAGTTTCACCTGATTGCCTGTATTCCAAGATTAAATTCACCACACTGGTATTTTAGATGTTCCCTATTGTGAGTGATAGCCGGTGTATTTACTCAGCTAGAAATCTACGATGTCAGTTTGAGTGAACTTGGGTGCATGACATCGCAACAGGATTATGACCCTTTACAATTTAAAAAAATGCTTCCTCAGGCCAGTCGATGAAATAGAATCCATTTTGGTTGGATACATAAAGGTTAGAATGTTACCTACTTACATAATTTCTCCAAGAAAGATGAAACAAAATCAAAATTTTTTCACTCGAAGAAAAACAAAATTCCCTCCACGAAAGATTTAGTAAGAATTTTTTCAGTTTTTTATTTATATTTTTCATTATTTTAAACTAAAATTTACGAAACATAATGTAGGTACTTTTAAAACAGAATAAGCAAAACGTGCTTCAAAAAATATTAAAGAATGAAATAAATCATTTAACAAGTACTAGTCACCGCTCCTTTCCCGAATATTCTTTTTCTATTATTTTAGGGGTCTTTCATGCCACTGGAAAGTAAGTAGGTACATGCAAAATGATAGTCACTAAGCCCAATTTTTTGAGAAATACAGCACTGAACAACAAATAGAAAAGATTATAACTTAATCTATTAAATTTTTTTTTTATAATAAAATAAAGTATAATTTGAGAAATTCTAATCCAAAACGCCTTCAATATAGCCATACACATAATTATGCATAATTTTTTTTTCATCCGATTACTTAACAATGTAAATTTTATAATATCAAATATTCCAACACTCGTACGAGATTTAAAATTTTGTAAAATACACTCGTAGGAGATAGAAAGGTCCCAAAAAGAATAGAATCTACGCACCGCAGAAGTAATGATTTCGAAAAGCATGTGTTTACTGTAGGTAAGAACTTACTAAGCTCTACAACATGAGAGGCCCCGTTGGCTTTATCATTCAATTCGTATACCCGTACAGCAACAAAATTATTAATGTTAAGCTTTTTCGTTTTGTTACTTTTTCAGAGCCAAGGAGAAACCGAAAAATAAAGAAAGTAAAAATAAATACTTACCTTTTTCTTTTCTTTTTTCTTTTTTCATCATTCAGACCCACACACAAAATTGTATGTACATTAGGTACTTGATAAATAGTAACTTTACAAATTTCTTAACCTATTTTTCTCCAGTTTGTATTCACTGTGTCTGTCTAAAACTTCTCGCCGCGAATAATAATACCGTTTAAAACTACTTGATGGAGATTAAACCAAATAGAAAGATTAAAACGAGTGGTGCACCGTGAAACGTATAAGTTATAACAAAAGTACCTGCGTATAAAAAAATGCGGAAAAAAGTGACAGTATAGGTACGTCTGGGTATATTCAGCTTATGCGATATGAACGAGAAAATATAGAAATGAGTAAATTTTCACAAGTACCTCAGATGAAGTGCTAGGGGTAATACTTGAAAAGAAAGAAAAAAAAGGACATAAATGTACGTGAATAAATAAATATAAGATGACTAAATTCAATTTAAAAGTAGACTAGACCGTAGTAGGCTAGAAGGTAAATGGAGAAAAAAAAAGAAAAAAAAAAGGTCGATATAAAGAATGAAAAAGAAAAAGGTCGAGAGCAAATAGTTTCAAGTAGAGTTAAAACTACCAGAAAAAATTTTTCATTTGAGAATTTATTTTCTTATTTCGGAATGAAAAATTTTCATTTAAAAAAAAGTTGTAATAATTATTGCCATGTTTAACGTGAACACCGTATTATTATTGGCACAATAATTATAGCAATAATTATATTTTTGGAGATATGATTAAATTGATCTCATTCTCATATATTATAACAATAAGTTCACGTTTATTTTAGTTTCTATTTTTTTTCATCTCGTTAACTGTTTATGAGGACCATATAAAAATGAATTCAGCATTGAACTTACAATTTTACAACTTCACCTACATGCTGTTGCAAATTTGACATGAAAATAGAGGTATTAATGTTAATTTTATGTCTCCTCAAATAATTCAATCAAAAAAATAGTCGAAGTATAGGTACCTACCGTATAAGATCATAAAGTCGTTCAAGTAGGTAGTGAAATATTAAAATAAAACTAGTTGCTGTATAAATTCTATTGGTGGTAAGAAATCAAGAATACAGTTTTAAGGCTGGGAGAATCACTTGAAAGAAAATTTTATATTATTAATGTTACCAATCAAGTTATACACGTTGGCATTACCAAAGTAGGTACATGAAATTTGAAAATCCAGAACCATCAAAATATTTACCAAAGAATAGGACTATAATATTCGCGATTCGCACAATTTTACCTTTGTTGGTTATCATAACTATAGTTTTCGGATCTTACAAGGTACGTGTTACGTTTTTTTCTTTGTACTAAATATGACCATAAACTTTACATTTTTACTGTGAATTTTATAGAAAAATATTGTTATTCAGCATTTTAATTTAATAATTTTAAAATCTCAGGATTATGTTAAACTCTTTGATCGATATCTACAAATTTTTGTGAACAAGTATCAAAGTCAACTCTTTCTAGTTTTTTTTTTACTGTTTTATTTAAAAAGAAAAAAAAAAGAATTTCTATCAATTTATAGCATCTTTTTTGTTTTCAAATCATGAAATCAGAAATGTATATAGTTGAGGGGGTCACGTATTAATTCTTCTCTTTCGTGAAAATAAACAAATAAGAAAATATGAAATTAGCAAAATTTCCAAGTATAATTTTTTTTGGTATTATCCTCATTAAATCTTAATTTCCTGTAGATACAGCTCTGTCATCCAGTAAAAAAGAAAATGAGCTGATTTTAGGGTTTCGTTGTAGTTTATTTTTCTTATCTTTTCAAATAGGTAGGTTGTGACGTCCGAAACTGAACGTACATCCCAAGTATAGGAGTTTGATATCACAATTTGAAGTATATTAAAGAGTCTCGAGAAATCGTAGAGTTGAGACCACAAGTCAGCTCAAACAGTTAGGCTACCAGCCTACCAGAGAAAGCACCTAAGGCCTACGAAGTATGTCAGGCAATTTCGAGTAAATGGAATAAATAAGTTGGCGGACCCATTAGTACAATTCACATCACAAAAATCATATTGCCTCGTGGTCATCGATGTCCAGTGAACCAACAGATTCCAACTAAGTATGTTCGATATTGGAATTGAAAATGGTGTAAACAGACTGTACAGTTTCTGCTAACGGTGTTCACATTTTGTATAGTTTTGGTAAAAACAACTTGAAAAAAGGTTACTTGATATCGGAACAAAAGCTGTAGTATGTCGTTAATAATATTTCGTATTCACAACAAACGAATTTCATCATTAACAAAATGAGACTGACTGTTCACAGTTCAACCAAATTTGTGAACAGTCAAGAAGATAAGGTGTTGGTTCACTGATGATCGAGATTCGAATATACCCTGTCACCACATTGTATAAAAGTAATCGATTGACATGTGTTATCTCGTAGAAGGGAAAATTATTTTCAGGTTGAATTCTATGTTTTCTTCTGTGACTTACCACTAGTATAATCTTAGAATTTGTGAGCCGTTCCCTATTATAAATATACCAACAGTCGTAATTTGGTGGTGATGTGAAGGGAAGGCTGTGGGTAATCAGATGTCACAAGGTATACTGCATCAAGATTTGATTCCGTTATAAGGAATTATTTAATCTAACTTAACCGACTTGGCAGCTTTATGTGAGCATTAGCCTGCTGGTAAAGTACAGCTGATGGAGTTTAAATCAAAAAATAAATGTTGCTATTTTCGCGTTAAACTATTCGAGGAAGGTTTTGAGAATACTTCGGCAACAAACAAGTTAGCTGAGCTTAGCAGATGAGAATATTTATTACTTCAGAAAAGTAAGTTCAATCACCTGGATTTTGTTTTAAGGAATTATTGACACCAAGCAGCACTAATTGAAATATGATATTGAAATGGGAAAAGAGAAACAGGTAAAATCAGTTCTCGACCATTTATCTACTGAGTATAACGTTTAGGAAGCTCAATTTCTACAAAATTCGATTCGCAGTAGTACGAATACCCTCATTTTCTGGTTTACGTTCGCTTCAACTCGTCTTCCCAAGCATCCAGAGGGATTGAACATTTTTCTAAAGTGTTCTTCAAGGGTCAGCGGTAATTTTAACCATTTTCGTGGATGAGTGAAAGTTTGGTATAGTTTTCTCATTTGCCATTCAACTGTTTTGTACGAAGAATAGGTATTTAAGCCATTATTTGAAGGCGGCGTATTTTAGCCTCCCGGGGCACGCAATGAGACTCCCACATCCAATTACTCCATATTCCACGCCTTCAGGTAGAAGGCTACAATTTGGAGGAGAAATAATGACGAACACATCAACCTGCCCTTCGTGTCCTACAGAACACACAACAAATAGGTACGTAACCGGCCAACGTATAGTCAATACAAAGAAAAATCGTAAACGAACCGTAGATAAAAATCTTGATCAAAGCATCGAAATAGCTTCCAGTTTTACTACCGGAATTTATTTATTTAATTTCTTTTCTTTTTTTTTCTTCACTTTGGAGTTCGTCGTCAAGAAGCGACTAACCGAAGGTAAAATGTCGATGAAAGGAGGGTAAGAAATCGTTTCTACCGAATTAATACTCGATTTGCCTTAATGACGACAACAAATTAAAATGAGATAATGAAGACTAAGAAGAAGCATTATAGATACACGTACGTATGTATAGTAGTGCGGCCAGATATAAATCTATATGGTACAAGAATCGTAAAAGAAATGAGAAAGAGAAAGGCGGGAAAAACACAATTTTAATAGCAGGTTTCTGAAAACCAACTGAAAGAGACATGAAGGTATAGAACAAACGACGTCGTTCCAAAACGGCAGAAAATCAATACACACGAACTCCAGAAATGAGGACCATAAACGTATAATATTCAAAATAGGGTCGTTAACAACGATTTTCAACTGTAGAGAAGAAACAGAAAGAGACGGGAAAAAAAACAAAAAAAACATTTCATTCGACTAAATTGAATTTTTTTCCAAATTTTTGGATCTTTAATCATTCACCAATGCAGTCAAAAAACACAAGAAGAAAAAAGCTTACAAGATAAGTATGAAAGAGAATCCACATATTATGTTTGATAAAAGAAATATTTATGGCCATAAAGGCCAACTTAAGTTTTTTTTCAGTGTTGCCACATTTTGTAATTGCAATTTATAGACGAAGGGAAACTGTTAGTTAGAATTGAAAAAAATAATTTTCGTGTTGGGAGAATGAATTTTCATTGTTGCCTGGCAACACTGAAAATCACTTCCCTGTTGCAGTTGTACCTCATGTGTCCGTAAGTCGGCGCATATGTTTAAGGCAATAAGTGATCACAGTTCTAAAATTTTATTATGTTTACTGCTGTAAACATGAAGGTAACCAATTATTGCCATCGAAATTATATTTGCGTTTGTACAGTAACAGCGAAATAGATTTTGAGTTTCAGGTTCATTCAGATCTGAATAAAATTTGGAAAAGGAATGATACATGTATTTTCCTGCTTAGGGACGGTTTTAGACTAAGTGACACAAAAGTAAAGCATCGTAATTTTTTCAGAAGTTACTCATAAGAACTTGTAAGAGTACATTCTTTTGTAAAGAATTAGGTACTTGTGTTTTGAACCTCATCCTCAAACGTGTGTTAAGGTAATATTATTATATTGTCCGTTTCAAATTCAATTTTAGTATTTAACTTCAGCTTTGTATTATCACTGAAAAAGTCATTAGAGATCATCATACTTAGCATTAGCGCATTCAGCATGTCTTTAATTTTATGTTCTTCTTAAGAGATGTTCATATGCTCTCGAACATACCTACTTTAGTCAAGAATTACGTTATTTTTGCTGGTGGTCCAAAAATTATTTCGTCCAAATAAGTGACTTAACATCATTATTTTAAAAAGGTCTTGGATTTCGGTTTGATTTTTCTCTTTTATTTATTAGTGACAATAATGTTCCACACACTTAAATAGTGTTAGTAAAAAAAACAAAAATTGAATAATTGAATTCGAAAATTTATCTCTGACGGCCACCAGAATACCTTAAACAAAGACTGAAATACAAAAAAAGTATTCAATAATTTTTTAAATTTTTTTTTTCATGTAAGCCCTCATTCGTCTAAAAGACACTTTGAAAATCAAAATAAAATACCCACCTTTAAGTAAATTTTTTTTTTTTTTTCATTTTAAGATTATAACATTTGCATAGACCGGACATAAATGTGATGCACCATGATAAACTTTCTCGTTATTTAACTAAATGTCTATCAATTACATTTTTTATGATGTTATGAAATCATGAAGTTCATTTAGCGAGGACGAATATGTGGTATGTTTTAATTTCGCCCAACGTTAATGCCAAAAGGAAAACAGAAAATTTCGCGCCTTTTTTATCCCGGCTTTTTGTAATTTGCAAATTAGTATACTTATCCAATATTCTACGATTTATTTATCGTTCATCTCCAATGAAAAAATGGTATCGATTAATTTTAATTTTAATAACTTATTACGAGGAAACGTTATTTAGAACATCGTGACTTAAATTTTGTTTCATGTCGGAAGGAGGGGAGAAGAAACTTTTTAGCAGCCTTAGTAGGTATTTTATAGCTAACATCACTGGGTAGACATGTCAAGTTTCCCACAAACGATACCTGTTTCTGTAAACAAAATAGTCCGAATTGAAAAGTTGGTGTATTACCTGGTATCGAAGCCACACTGCACACGTGTGAGGGCACCTTAAGAAAAATAAAAGAAAAAGAAGGCCTAATCCACAGAATATCCGAATAACATTTTGATGCTACGATCATCTAATTAACGATTCATCTTTCTTTCTTCTCAATTTATTTAAATTTACCATCGTAGGTACTTTCGAAGGTTATCAAAAAAAAAAATTCGATTTTTCGAATGGCAATTTACGCTTCAGGTTTGGGCTGCATACAAAATGAATAATTTTTTCTCTCTCCGTCTCCCCGTAACTTAAACTCTTCCAATACCACATCAGGTACAAATAGAAGTCGATTTGGGAGTAGAGGGAGTGTAACCACAACACAAAGTGTTAAACTAAACGAACTCTGAAATGCAACTCTCTCTACCGCTCTCTCTCTCTCTCTCTCTCTCTCTCTCTCTCTCTTTCTCTCTGTCTCACACTCGCACACTCTCTCGTTTTCTCACTCATAAAAAAAGTACCATAGGGTTAATAAGACCGCGGTGCCAGGTTAATTGCCTAATTCTTCACTCGTAAATGAGGTGCTGGATTGTTATGACGGATATTTATTAATAATGTGTGGTGGTGCCGGCTTCGGAAGGCCCTCCAGGTAATGTGATTCGGTTGGTTTTTTCTTCTTTTTTTTCTTTCTATTCGTTTCTCTCTCCGTTATAGCTATCTGCCATTTCTCATACATAAACTTTTGAAATATTACGTCGAAGAGAAGACAACGACGATGACGACGACGACGATGATGATGATGACGACGATGACCGAAGACCAAAGAAAAGAAGATTTAACTTCTGATCGATTAAGAATACGTGATAATAAAACATTAATCATACGCATATTTTGCCCCACTCCTTATTTTTTTGTCTTTCTCTTTCTCCATCAACTTTATCGTCATCGGCCATACACACGCATGTAACAAGAAAAGAAAAAAAAAGAAAGGAAAAAAAAACTTTTACTAAAAATTATTTTCTAATTATTCCCAATGGGGCGTTTTGTAACAATAACGACGATAGTTATCAATTTTCAACGTGTACAAGCAAAGCAAGAGTTGTTTTTTTTTTTTTTTTTTTCCTCTCAGTGAATTGAAGTGAAGAAAAGAGAGAAGAGTCGTTGAAAAAGAAGAAAAATTAAAGAGGCAGAAAAAAAAATACATGTTTCTTCGTAAACACGATTTTGTTTTACTAGGAGAGGATGAAGAAACGTCAAACGAGGTGGTAAAGGTATGAAAATAAAGAAGAAAAAAATGAAAATGAAAATGGTCTCAACCTAATCGAGCGATCAACGTTAATTACGTTATCTGCGCCCAGCTTTGAGAGGAGCTTGCAGCAGACCGAAATGAAATATGAACTGTATTTAAAAGGCGATATTAATTTTTAATCGCCAGCTGTGCACACGCTCAGCCATATCTCCTTAAAAAGTCAAAAAAGTCAAAAAAAAAAAAAAATTGTTTGTATTAATTACGAAAGGCTTTCTGTTTTCATGTAGACCGTAGAGCACGAAAGATACGATAGTATCTCACCAAGAACCAAAAAGAAAAAACAAAAACTAATAGACTATACGTAAAATACACGTACGGTACCTGTATACGGGCTTATGTGGGTGAGAGAGGGTGCTTTTTTTGAAACGTTGCTGGAAAACCTATAACGACAATGAAGGTGTGTAAAGGTGTGTAGTAATAATAGTTTTTTTTCTTTTTGGCGCCAACTCAATGTACCCACAAATAACAATGGAAGAACCCCCCAAAAAAACAAAAAGACATATGGGCCTGTATGCGAGCAATAGGTGTCCAAAAAAAAAAAATATATATATACCTATATATAAATTCTTCTCATTCAGCACCCATGATTTTCTTTGAATGTGGTAGCTGGTTACATGATGATTGGTTTTACCTGTAAAAACGTGAAAACAGAGACAATATTTTACCTGCAGTCACAGCGTGTTATCTTGCATGAGAATTTAAATCAATCAGTTCTTTTTCTGTTTTTTTTTTTTTTTAATTTGACACGACTAACAGATCCTTTTGGAACGATTTTAATCGCTAAAAAGGACGGCCTTGAATATCTGTAACTGGAAATATTTTACGCGTGTGTTTTTGAAATAAGAATACAATAGCTTACGCTATATTCATGCTCTTGAAGAAAACGATTGAATTATAATAATTATTTCTCTGGGTGTAGCCTTGAACTCCAAATGTTTCACACTCAAGGTTGGACTTAATTTCTACCACGAAGCTGCAGAAAACTCGAAAAAATTTAAAAAATAGAGCATGTTTCTTTCCTATTTTCAAAAAATGTTTGTCTGTCAATTAATTTTTATTTTTCGCTTTCTCTGCTTTTACTTGAACTAAAGAGTTAAATAAGTAACGTAATGTCCAAAATGGAGAATTCATAATTTCAATGCAAATTACATTATTCATGTGTTATTTAGAAACTTTCTTAATATACAATACCGTATAGCAACATCCCAATTTTGAGAATGAGTTCGAAATAATTTCATCCAACCGAGAGTAAATACCAAGTCTATTTATGGGGAGAAAGTGGAGGGGTGAACTTAGACGAAGTGTTTTGAAGAATGCTTTATAAGGTAGTCACTGAATATTTGACAGAGGCAGTAAAAGTTTCTACATTGTTGGTTCACCAACTTTGAGGAAAAAGACGGAATATAAAGGTAGGTCGAAAATAACGATTTATTGATTTTAATCGATTTGTGTAAACTCAATCTTGGATTCGCATTTCAACAGAATTCGTCGCATATTTTCTCGTGAAAATACTGAAAAATGTGAAGAAATAAGCAACTATATCGACAAAATTTGATATCATAAATTTTATGAAGCACCATACACTGAACTGGGGTTAATTACCAATTTATTCCTCAAAGAAGAGAGGGCCAAGTAAAAATGATCAAATATAGGAAACTCTAAATTACAAACAACAGTTTTCGAAATTAGTGGGATTCAATTTACTTACTTTCATACCTATAAAATATGATGCAGGTCTAATTAACCGAAAATACTGAGCCAAATTTTAAAGGACCAAGTTCATTCAATACTTCAAAATTTTTTTTTCTCGAATTTCCTAGGTAATGTTTGATCTAAATCGACCATTCAGAATGATTAAATCTTAAAATAAGAAGACACTGACATGCGAAGAACCATAACCACCAAAGCACCTACATATTACCAACGAGTTTAACAGCTCTGATAATCAACCAATAGAATAAAAAAGAACGATATATTACACGTGCATACTTACTAAACAAACGCATTGGATCATTGTTGTATAATGTTTTGAAAATTCTTCTGTTTGTGATTTAATCACAATATCCATTTTGATGATGTTTTTAAAGTTACCAATAGTTTTATTCGCCTTCAGGGCCCACGAGAGGAGGTGAAAAAGAGGGTTTTCCCTGGAACCGGAAGGTTCTTTCAAATGCTTCCAATAAAAAAAAGTTGAAAATCGATTATTTACTAAAATAATTATTTTGATTCCTGGGCCCGTTTTTCTCTCTCCAGCCCTGTCTTCCTCCAGATTAATGAAGAAAATTGAACTAGTGAAAACACAATTTTGCTGAAGAAGAATTAGCCTGATAAATCCAATAATAACTTATATGTACTCTAAAAGCAAAGAACTCGCATTATATTGTCGATAAATATGAGTTGGTAGAAAAATAAGCGGATTCATCACTAAATTTCCAGGAACTTGTATCTTGATAGTAAATGGAGCTTAAATGAGTTCTGTACGAACTAACTTTTGAATTATAAGAGAACAAAGCCTAAATAATTTTTTTTTTTTATATCGTTTGATCAATTTTTCTTAGTCTTTAAAATTTTATTTTAATCACTAACGTGGCAAACCATTTTAGATTAATTTCAAAATATTTGTATTATCCACCAAGTACAAGAAGGAAGGAAATAAACGATCCGAAATTTAATTTATATATTGATCGAACTCGTATCATAAATTTCTCCTAGTTGTTTCAATAAAATTCAAATTTATGGAAAAATTCTAAAAAATTTTCTAGTTTTCTCGTCTAGTACATGTGAGTATGTTTTAAACAATCTTCGTCCTTCAGCAAGTAACTAAATTTAAAGTGAGATTTGAAACAAAAATTGACTTCTACTAAAATAATCTCATTGGATGACTCCGCAAGATGCTTCTTAACGGTACCTATAGATCGCTATATTATATGAAACAGTAAAAAATTTATTTACTTAAATCGTCGAGATACAGAAGAAAAAAATTCGGAATTACCTTCGAGTGAGTACGCAAAGAACAGAATTCACAAATACAACAAATTTAATTAAAATTAATATCACAATTTCTTAAAATGACTATTTTCAATTAACAACACAAAAATAGGAAATAATATTCAAAATATTAACACTTTACAAAAAATGACTGACTATATATAAAAAAAAAAAAAAAAAAAAAAAAAACTGAAAAAATACTGTTCCAGATCAACGAACACGATAACACCTGGTCGTAGCACAATTACACCTAATTACGCCCTCGTCACATGGAAAAAGCAAACAATCCTGAAACGAAAACGACAACGTGGAAATTAGCCTTCGCTGAAAGAAAAATACACTCGAAATGTTTAGCGCAAAAAAAAAAAAAAAAAAAAAAAGTTCATATTATGACAAATAGGTACTTAAATGGTCGAAAAAAATTCTATAACGAGGACCAATAGAGAAAAATGATTTGTTAATGTAACTAAAAAAATAGTTGCCAATTTTACGGATATCATTGATAATTATGAAAAATGATACACTGCACCAAAGTTTACGGGATATTTAAACTGTTGTAGAAAATTTTCGTCCCTATCGAACATTCAGCCTCAAATGTAAAGACTACCTATAGGTACAATAAGGCTAGACCTAGCAAAATGAGAAAACCGCGATTGAATTAGCGCGAGAAAAACAACCAAACAGTTAAAACCTATTGGTAGGTATATTTTATAATTGAGATTTGATTACTCAGTTTTGTAATCTGGTAATGAAGGTAAGTTTTTAACGAATTTTCGATGATAAATCAGTATATTCGGTGATACCGATAATTGTGATTGGATATCACAAAAACTGAACTGGGAACATCCCGTTTTTGAGCAAAATGTAAGAAAAACCGCAACTACAATTGGTTAAATATTGAATAATTTCTATCAAGCTCACATAACGATGTTTATTTTCGGGTACCTAACTCTGAAACGTAAGCTATGTAGGCTAATAGATAGATCTTTGAATTGATGATAAGTTTGAAATAAAACTGCTGGAAACTGATATACTTTATTTCTAATCTAAAACCGTCATCATTTGTTAGGCTCGAGTGATAAAAGGATGGGTAATAATCACAATTCATTTGTTCATTACTCCGTATGAGGTTTTTTCACAAGTGAGTGGTTCAGATGCAGGAGAAATTCCCCTTTCGTTTTTCCACCCCTACTTTTACCATAAAATAGAATCAATTGTAGTTTGAATTATTTTTTTCATTGTTTGTTTTAGTCATGGGGGGGGGGGTCAAACGCCAACGCCCGCTTACCAACTCCTTAACAATGAGTGATTAATTTAACAATCACTCATAATATGTAAATTACTAATATTTTATTCATTCCACTGTTTCTTTTTCTTTCTCATGACAAAATGAATCAACAAAATATTTTGAATAAGGACTTATCTTCACTTAAAATTTCAAGAAAATTAACTGAAAAATTTTTTTATTTTCATTTCATTTCTGAACCAGTAAAACGAGGAAGAGGGCAATTAAAACATTTCTATTTGCCTATTGCAGCTGTGGAATATCTTGTTCTGAGAAGTATTGACACGTAGAAGGTAATTAACAGCTTTGCTTGTTCTGCCACATCATACATGAATGTATGGGAGAGCCAAATCCCAGGCTAACACTGGAAATTTTGTAGCCAGTTCTGTGAGTTTATGTAGGGGATTTGGCACATGCACACAGATACACATATGAATATATACATGTGGTATTATGTCATAATCTTTTGTTGTTTCCTGTTTTGTAAAGTGATGAGAAATGACACAGCATTTATGGTATCAGGCCGTGACATCACCGAGATCTTTATCAGGTAATTTGTCATGGTCAGCTTAATGTACCTTACCTGTATGATAAGAACATACAAACATACGTGTACATATTTGTTTAATGTCATAGAGATAAAAATAAGCCAGCCTTTTGACGGAGATTGTCATTGAGAGGTATGAGCCCCAAATTATCCCCAAAGCAGTTACAGAATGAAATTTCATTTATAATATATTACTATACAATTTGATGTCTTCGATATGAAAACCCAATAAAACTTGAAAACTTACCGAACCATATTTTATTTACTGTTTTTTTTTTCATTCTGTATGAGAAATGATTAATAAGGTGTGATTGAGAGTAATACTCGGTTCTTATTTTACTCCTGAATAATTTTTAATAATTATTTAGGAGTGACATTAGTAAAATTCAATCATTAAAAGTACTCATGATTTTAACACAAAGTGAGATTACACTCAGTTGACACACATAGTTATAAAACTATATCATTCAGCAAGCAACTAGTCAAATAATTTTCAAAAGATATATTTTATACTTTCTTTAAAGTTTCCACAAAAATATGAAAAATTTCTGCATAATTCAAGTTACTTTCTGCCTACAGTATTTATTTTTTATCATCATTCAAATTTAAAGCCTATTCAGAAAATTTCAGATAAGATGGAAAAACTTTCTAACATTTTTTGCAGGTTTATTTTCTCTTTTTTTTCTTTTTTTTATCAAAAAAAACAATGAGAAGAAAGAAGAATTTCGTAAACATGAAACATTTATGAATTCATATCTTAGCAATAGAATGGAATTAATCTGAAGAAAAACAAGGCAAACATTTGCAACTGTCATTGAAGGGATCTATTTAACTCGAGACATGAAACAAAAAAAAATTACCACTACTCTTTTCCAATATACATAAAACGAAAAACACGTTATTTTTTTAGTATTTTCATAATCCGTTTACTTCTCTCCCTTGGTACCTACTAAGCTAATTTGAAGAAAAAAAAATTATCAAAGCCTAAGTATTTCTGCTTACACGTGTTTATCAGTCACTCGGAATACCAATGAGATTTGAAAGTATTTGGGAAAAAAAAAAAAAAAAAGCAGAAAAGAATTTTACAGTAAAATAGATTCCATTGACGGTACATAAAAGATTGAGGATGTAGAGCGTAAGTAACGGCCTTTACGTGATAGGTAGGCCTCAAACCCTTCAAACAAAGTACAAAAGAGGATTAAGAAAAAAGAAAGGTAAAGTCAAAAAGGAAAGAACGAAATAATGTGATTGTGTATTCCACCGCAAGGAGTCTTGAAAAAGCTTCAAACATAACTTCCATAAACATTATTTACAATAAAATTGGCTTTTTAGTTAAGACATGATAAAATGTCACAGGCCTTCAATTTTTAGAAACCCAGAGTAGATCTGTATTCGAGAAAGAAAGAGAGAAATAAAATTATAGAAAAAAAAAGGACCTAGGCATCAATCAGTTATTTTATCTTTTTTTTTTTTTAAATTTAGGCTTTCTTTCAAATCAGATTATCGTTTTCTGGAGAAATGAGAGAAAACACAAAAAGAAAATTCATCGAGTAAACATCTACTTTTCATTTAACATTCACAAAAATGTCTTCAAGCATTTGAAGAGGAAAATATCGTATATTAAAATAGTTATGTTTTGTTTTTGAACTTCAAATAAATTCAAAAAATTTCCGGCACCTATGGTTGTTTTTGTTATTAAACAATTTACACAAAGTCGGAAAAATGATTTTTTCAATAAGTAGTCAGAAAATGAAGGAGAAAAAAACGTAGACCAAATACAGTAAACAAATTTAAGCCAAATTTCAAATTTAAAGATGAATTGGAAAAATTTAAAATATATTCGCCGAGGCGGTATGAGAAAATTTTATATTTTGCATAATTGTTGGACGCAGATAGCATTAAAAAGCTATGCTAATTTCCTTTTTCTGAGTAATGCGGAAGGTATAATATGTTTCCGCATTTATAAGGCGCAGGGATGCCCTTCAGTACTCTGTATTGCGGGTAGTATTAGTCTATGTATTTACGGCGCAAAGGTTATAATTACAGACAGTTTTTAAGCCTGGAATTTTAAACTTAGATGAATCACCCACGTACTTTTGGGGTTTGGTAAGTTATTTTGGGAATTTTCAAAGAGCAAAGAATTTTTCTGAAATTATATTTATTTTCCTCAATTATGTCACTACGGTAGGTACTCGAAATATGGAAATTTTTGTATTATTAAGTTTTGACGAAAAGTTCTATTTTAAAGATGTGATTGTGTATTCGCGTTTATATAACTTGCCATATGAGTATACTATGTCTATCATTTCTTTCTTATAAAAAAGTTCTTTAAATATTGTTCTATTTCAGAACTTCTTTTTTGTTTTTTTTTTATACTTAACAGAACTACAGCGGTTGGGTGGCCAGGGTTGTTCCTCTACGTGTACATTAAATTATTCTACATACACATAAAAATGGGATAATGTAGATTAACGTAAAATTTGAAAATCAGTGTAAAAATAAAAATAACTAATTAAATAAAAATTGGAATTACAATCACCATATAATTATATGTATAAGATGAAAAATTTTGCGATTTTATTTTATTTTCAGTAATAGATAGCAAGATTTATCTTGAGGACTTGCTTTACATAGACTCAGGTCAGGTTTTAGGATTTCTTCTTAGGCGGAGGCGATTGAATCACATTTTATAACATTCATGAATTTTTTTGGTAAGGGTTAACACTTTTTTACATATTTCATAGACGTAAAATTTGAATAAACCGAATAATTGGGTTTAAAATTGATATTTTTTTGGCGCTAGGGAGATTATACCCCAAATCAACCCTTAAAACCGGTCTTGTATAGACTATACCATTTAATATGTTTTTCAAAAGAACTTATCTTTTATTTTGTAGAATTCGGTACCTAACTATTGAGTTCCGTGATTTTACTCCTCACCATCTTGTTTCATGTTTTGAGAGTCATGGGACGTGTCTGCATGGATTTTCAATGTGTTTTTATGCCTTCTTCCATATTTTTCATAGTTTCCTCGATAATGAGTGATTTTATTGATATTTTTTTACATAATTTTTGAATTTAGTGTAGAGTAACACGTTCAGAATGATGGAACCCTAGGTTAAACTGAGAATTAATCTTTTACAGAACTGGTCCAGAACTAGAGCTTCACGTGTAGCACTCTTCAGTCGAATCGAACCCAGTTATATCAATAAAATAATAATTGATTTCCACCCTACACATTTGCCTAAATTGAAAAACAATTTTTTTCACACATCCTGTTCGAAACTACTTAATTTCTCAGACTTCTGAGAATTTCGATGCGGACTTTGTAAAAATGGATTTTAATTAGCGTTCTCGAATATTATTCTCTTCATTTATCGTTCATTCCTCCGATTATTATTTTTTTAATTCTGTTCACTGTACTTGAAGTTTATGTAATTACACGTTTCATAGTAACACCTAAGTTCTTTTTTTTTTTTTTCAGTCTGTCTGCCTGTCTGTCTGTCCATGTACCACTCATATTTTCTTCATTTCGTATGAATTTATTCATACATACACACGTATATTATACGTATACCTACTGTATACCTCTCGTGTAGTATAGTATAGTATTTTGTGTTCTATGTAAATACTGCGGGTGGTATAAAGGTGATTGTAAAATGTCACGCTGATAATTAATAACCGAGCCATCGGAAACGACGGTTGTCAGAATAAACGCCCCATAATACAAAATAATAATTAAAACGAGGTAAAATTTATATCACCAGTAGCGTTAAAATGTAGAAATGGTAGGCGTGTTTCAGATCTAGTTTATCAGATTTTATATTTATTTTTTTTAGGATCGTTTTTTTTCTTCTTTATGGCTTTTTTTTTTTTTTTTTTTTGTTTCTGAAACTCGAGAAACGCGTTCGTATTCTGTGTACCCGAGCTGTACGCCGTTATTATAAACTTATTAATATTTTGAAAAGTGAAATGATAAATTACCGACGAGAATGAAAGAAAGAAACAAAAACGTATAAAGACATAGAAATCAGATAGAGACAGAGCAAGAAAATGAGAGGGAAGAAAAAAAGCGCCAGAGAAGAGGTGCTAGAATTTGTAATACTATGATAACAATAATAATGATAATGATAATAATAAAAACTAAAATGGTATGTGTGAATTTTTTATCGAATATTTCGATACTTTTTTTTTTTTTTTGCTGTTATTGTCGTTTTTTTTTCTTTCATTTTTTAATTATATATGACTGGGGTAGAGGAAAAAAACACGTTTAAAAAAAAAAAAAAAAAAACAGAAGCGAAGTACCGCTACATCAAAACGGAAATTAGGTTATAGATATAGGCTATTCTTCTTCTATGAATGCATGCGCTAATAGGATCGATGCACAAAATTAACGTTGTGTTAAATTAAAAATAAAAAGAAGTGTGGAAAAAATTTAACTGGTCAATTTTCATGCGAAGGAAACCACGGCCGGAACACCGCATCATCTAGGCGGGTTGGCGATGATTGACAAAATAGGAAAACCGGAGGCGTGCCCAGACTTTTACTGCGAAAATGAGAATTTAAAAGTTTCCATTATTTCGAAACGAAAAAGGTGCTACCCTCCACCGTCTACGACTATTAAACGTATTAACGAATTAATATGTACACACGAGCTGTGTAATCCAAGAAGACGTGTCTCATATTTCTTTGTGTTTTTTCGTTATTTTTTTTTTCACTGCTTTATTTTTGCTTCCCATCGTTAGTACAGCGTTGCCACGTGTTGGGTCCATGTGTACAATGCTTGGAATACGTTCTCCATGAGGTCTTATCATCCAGGTCAAGTGATTTTTATTTTATTCGAAAATATGTAATATTTGAAGGTAATTAAATTATTTGGAAAAAAAAAAAAAAAAATAGTCGAATGAAAATGAAAAACAGGTAAACTGGTAGGTATGTGAAACGGGATTTTGCTCCGTGAGAGAGAGAGAGAGAGAGTGAGAGAGAGAAAACATAAATAAATATGTATTTATCCACGTTACATCTAATATTCAGCAGTATTGATTGAATTTCATCAGAAATTTTTGTTAAAAATTGTCAGATAATATGCATAGGTATGTGAAAAATGACGAAGAGTAGGTACCTCTACCTACGCATTTACCTCAGTTTTCGGACAAACTTCCCAAAAATCTGACGAATGGCTGAAAATTATTTGAATTCATGTCAAGCCTCTTTCTTTTCTCCCTAGTTGCACTGCTTGAACGTAATTTTAGGGAGAACGTTCAAAACGGGACAGTGTTTGTTGATCAAGGTGAGTGGTGAACTCACAGCGAAGCATTTCCACTACGTGGCAGAAGTTCTACTTCAAGACTGAGTTCAAGTTATTTTGTTACGATCCACTTCTTTCACCCAATAACTCGAAATATTTTTAATATACCTATTTTTTGTGATGAGTCTTATCGACTGAGTGGTGTAATTCTTTGAGTTCCTGATACTCTGCACGAAGTTATATACCTAAAGACTGTTCAAAATGGCAAAAAGTGCGGCACTTTACATAAAAAAAAATTTTTTTAAAAAACAGGCTATTCAATTTTCCCTTGTAAAACATGAAAAAACAATATTTGAAACATGTGTACGAATTGCTAATTGCTGTATTTTTGGGGCATCTAAAGCTTGGTGAAAGTAGCCGATTCCACAGCTCTTACGTGTCATCCACAATCATCGCTCCTTCAGTTCTTTTTCTTACTCCTTAAAAATCTCACCACCTCTTTATTTTCTCTTACGTTTCATTGGCTCCTCAGTTTCTCTGCTTATTCCAGCCATTTTGTTTAATCCAGTTATTTTATTTTTTTCTTAAAAAGGTTCTTTTTGCTGACTAACACTTTGGTGACCAGTCATTCTAAATTTTATATAAACAACGGTAATATCAGTATAAATTAGAGCTAAATTAACTCAAACTTGTCTCTTTATCCTACAGCTAAGTGTAAAACTTTCTGATTAGTAATTTCATCCAAAATCATTTAGTACTTAAACAGTTCAGTTATGAAGATGTGCATTCAAACTGAGAGGTTTCTCAATCCACATATCAATAGCCAAAGAATTAACGATCGTTTTTCAACTTCATTTTATGGCTCCATGTGAGTATTGTAACAAATTTACATTATGGCAGAAGATTGTGTAAATTTGTGAGGGGTAAAATCAAAGCAGAACTTGGAAAACTACTTCTAAGTGACTTAAAGGTATTTCCCTCTGGAGAAAAAAGAAGAAATGTATGGAAAATGTACAAATTAGAATTTGGTGCATGTGGAATATCTTGTCATGAGAAGTATTCTCTCATAAAATGTAATCAACAGCTTTGCGTGTTCTGCCACATTATATACGAATGTATGGGAGAGCCAAATCCTAGGCAAACACTGGAAATTTTGTAGCCAGTTCCGTGAGTTTATATGAAGGGTTTAAGATGTGCACACAGATACACATATGTACATATACATATGGTATTATGTCATAATATTACATCATTTCCTATTCCATAAGGTGATAAGAAACGATGCAGCGCAATTGGTACCAGGCTGTGACATCCCCAACATCTTTATCAGGTAATTTGTCACAGTCTATATAATGTGTCTTACTATATGTACATACAGGTAAGAACATACAAACATATGTGCATGTAATTGTTTAATGTCATAGAGATGAAAATAAGCCAGCTTTTTGATGGTGATTGTTGATGAGAGGTAGGAGCCCCTATACCTCATACAATTATTGTCCCCATAGTGCATATTTGGTTGTACTTTTAAATATATAAAATATGTTAATATAGCAGAAATACGTCACTATATGTATTTTATTATGACACAGACGAACTGTAAGAACATTTTTTCACAAAAATGACATGCAATACTATAAAAGTCCACATAATATGCAGAATGGTGTAGAGTGGAAGATAAAGACTGTAAGAGTGTTTCTAGTCGAAGAAGTGTAATGAACAACAAAGTGAAGTACAGTTAAGTACGAAGTATGAAAAATCACACGCGAAGTGACGTCATACTAGAGTTAAATGACTGTACACAGAGTAGCCACGAATGAAGATAATTAACATAGTACAAGAAAGTGAAAGTATTATATTAGTGAAGTATTCTAAGGTGACAGACGAGGAGGATTGGGAGTACGGATTGAATAAATGCAAACATCATAATATCTTTAGGAGCGAACTTGTGATTAAAACCCAATAGTCGAGTCGATACTTAAACTTTCGCTTTACAAGTTTCACCTTGAAAAATCAAACTACCCCTTCAAAGAACTAGTTCTATACTTGTCCAAATAAAACAAACTATTGTAAGAAAGTATTTCACAGAGTTTTTTTCATATCGAACATAACTAGGCTATTGAGTTTTGAGAGTTTTCCTAATTTTAAACGTAAAATTCAGTTGGAACAGTCTTTTACTGGATCTCAAAACACACAGTATAGAATTGATAATTTTCTTCGTTTCTAATCTGCTCGAAGCTCGAGCAGAGTGAATCCAATATTTGTCTGTAACATAAAAACGATTTTTGGGGCAATAATAAAGTCACATCTTGAAATCCACACGAAACAAACGACTTTATAAACGTAAGATCTTCCCTCATCTCAGCCATCGAGGGAGAACGAAATCTACGCAAATAACTGGCAAAAAGTTTCGACGTCATCAAACGAATTTTACGCTTTCCACGAAGTATGTTCCCATCTGCACATAAACTTCGCTACGTAGGTACTCTCGGGTTACCTACCTTTTCTACAAGGTAAAGCAAAGGCTTCGAGTGAAATCACTTAACAAAAGGGAAGAAAAAGAAGTTGCACAAAACAGATTTCGAAATCCTCGGTTTCATTCAAACGAATAAAAAAATTTTTCTCTACTTTTCAACAAAAGTTTACGACCACCGAAAATATTTTGAATATTTTATCGACTATGAAAGAAGATATTTCTCGCTGCGCAATCTTTCGCCAGTTAAGTTGCTGCCGCGGTTTCTCCACCAAACCATAAAAGGCTGTAATTTTTTGACAAGGTTAAAAATATTGAAGAAAACAAAAAAATTCCAAATTCGGAATTCACCAGAAAAAAAAAAATTCGAACAAAAGCCCAGTGAGATGAAAAAAGAACCTACCTACGTAATAATATACAAAGAGGTTGCAAATGAAATAAGAAATTTTTGGGGTTGAAATGAAAAGGTTGAAATATTTTATATCAATGTAAGGTACTACCTTTGTATTTTTCTGTCAGCATGAGGTAAACGGACAAACACTGCTTGGTGCAGGAATTAAAAAAAATGTTGCTTTGTTTTCTTCAATTAAACTACCTGATAATGACCACTATGTTACCTTAAATAGGAAGAATAGGCTACGCAATGGACATCACATCAGGTTACTCAGCCAAAAACGTCAAATGATACCTACTATTATTATTGCGATGAATATAACCGCTAAATAGATTAGGTGCTGAGCTACTGTTAAGCTCCGTCTGTGAGGAGCTAATACGCCGAATTTTCGAAAAATAGGTAAGTAGTAAATTAAAAAATTGATTTGAATAATTATTTGAACATGGCTATGTTACTGTTGCGTTTGTTATCCCGGATAGTTGTGAACAAACACACCAAAATAAATACTTGTTTTTATCAAACAATATTTAATACTGAATTATCGTCACAGTAATTTGCGGTAAACACCTCGTCACAATAAATTCTTATACTTAAGTAACTTCGCTCACTTAGCGGATAATCGTACGTAAAACACATATATGTATATTAAGATTCTATCTATTGTCGTCTCACCTCTACATAGGGTGGACTGCTAACTTGGCGATGTCTAGGAACACCTACAGACTTTAGAGTTCAATGTAGTAGAACTACTTCAAAACTCCTCAGAAAGGCAAGTGAAGTTTTGGTGTAAATCGATTTACCAAGTGACTTCTTTTCGTGCCTAATATTGTTTACTTTCGCAAAAGGGTACCTCAGGTACATACCTAAATAGTGCTGACAATTATGCTGACAAATTGTATGTCTGCATAATTGTTAGCTCTTGTTAATTAGGTTACTAACGGAGGTAACGGTGAATATTTAGAGGAAATATTGGCCGTTAATTGTTGCGGAGTATTTAGGTCAGCGAATATGTTCGTCTGTCTAAATACGACGGAACAGTTACAAAAAAAAAAAAATTTAAAACCCAACTAGACCAAAATTATACTTTGAAATAAGAAATTAATAAAAAATGAGAAAAAAGATTTTAAAATGATGAAGAAAATATAAGAGACTTTGATATGATTTTATAGAGTAGGTATACGTCTACACTTTTTATTAATAATATTCTCAACTATTCAGCAGGAATGGTTAACAACTTCTTCAAGGTATAAATTACCTACTTCTGAATTTTGCAATGTTGATCTGGCTTATCGATATTATATTTACTTGAAAAATAATGATAAAATATGTACACCTTTGATACTCACTTTGGAGTTGTTGGGAGATACAAAATCTTCCGACTGGCAAAAGAAGTGATACCATTTGTGTATTTACTTAAAGGTTATATCTACGTCGAATATTCAAGAAAAATGTTAATATTATGTACCTAACTGGCCATTTAAAGTAATTATTAGTTGATAAGAAATTCTAACATTTGAAGAAATGCTTCCAGAATAGGATAGATATTTGAATTAAATCGTTAAATAAAGACAAAAATGCGAAAAAAAAGAAAAAAGGGGGATAGTTATAAATTCTCTGGATGAAAAAAATTTAACAAAAAATTAAACTTTAAAAAGTGTAGAAATAAATGAGAACAAAACCAAAAGAACTCAATATTCAAAATAAACAAGTTACGGAAACCTAATGCGAAAAAAAAAAGAGTTGTGAGAATGTTATACCATAATAATACAATGCTATAGCATCATAATATAGAATCATTAACAAATACTAATAGTTTAAAAATTTAATTTGGTAAAGATATAAAGCTCGTGTTGGATCCAAGCACTTACAACTATGTACCTAACTATCTACATTCGGATGCAAAGATGCTCCGTAGAGAAACATTTGCCTCGATGCGAAATCAGATTAGGAAGAGAATGATGAAAAGGTTGAATATTATTCGCAAAAATGATGAGATCAGTATCGTATTGAATAAACAATGGAATTTTCTTAGACTTTTGGCTGGTAAGAATAATTAATAACCATTAGGTACCATTTTCATGTTTTGGTGGGGAGAAGTTTAAATTCGAAAATCATATCCGAAATAAAATTTTCTTGATTGTAATAACCACGTATCGAACGTAATATTATAATTAAGAATCATGATATTGAATTTCCACATTAAAGCCATTGAAGATTGAATAATGTAGTGGTCAAATGGATCATCGGCTGGGGTGGTGTGAAATGCCACCATTACCATTCACCAAAGTCAACAGATGCTGCCAAAAATAATGCAGGTGATGCTTATTTATACACAACAAGACCAAAGAGTAGTTTTTGATTCGCCATTAGACAAAATTATTTTTTTCACCCTCTTTTTTTTTCATCTGATGGCTATGTATTTGTGTGTGTATGTGTGTTTGCTTCTGCAGCAGTTTACAGACATACAATTAAAAATCCGTGAACGTGAAACAATATCGAGACACTTTTTACAACGACTGAAAACCGCATTTATTCTTTTAAATTTTTTTTTTTTCACCGACGGAGGGTATGAAAATTAGGGGGTTATTCCTACCCTGGCAGCCTTACCGAGTACATTCGCCTTTTTAATTTGCTTTTACCATAATGTGGGAAGCGGTGGAAAGGGGTTGAAAATGGAGATATCGTCGTGTGTTCAGGTTAATACGAAACATCTGGCTATTAGTTAACAAATGCAAAAACCAAGTCGAATTTACTGGGAGGTTTTTTTTTTTTTTTTTTGGTTCTTTTTTGTTTTGTTTTTTGGTTACCTCTTTCTTTCCTACGGGCTTTTACAGACGTGCTTACGCCGCCGTTGGAAACGCGAAAAAGTGCAAAAAACGAGCTATTTCCTGCTCCCTATTTGCGTAATAATATTACTCATGAGGGTGCTTTTTAAAATGAAGCGCTAGGGTGCTGGCATAGATGAAATTAAAACAGGTAGAAACTGTCTGGAATTAAGTATAAATCAAAAATATTTCGGAAACTACTTCGTTAAGTGGCCTACAAATTTTAAATTAGCAACTACTTATGTAGGTACATATTCGGTGCGCTGATTTCGAATTTGACATTTATTTTTTCATTCAACCCGTTCTTCGATCCCTAGGGGCTTCAAAAAAAGGCCAAATTTTGACTTCTCATATTTTTTTATGTGATACGTCAGCAGGTATGATACTTGGAGCCCTGATTTTGTTTTTGACGTTCATTTTTTCATTTAACTCATTCCTCGACCGCCAGGGGCTTCAAAAGAGGCCAAATTTTAACTTTTCATATTTTTTAAAGTGATATATTAGCCTGTATGTTTTTTGAGGTGCTGATTACGAAATTGTAATTTTTTTTTTTTCATTCAAACCATTCTTCGACCACCTGGGCTTCAAACCGGGGTTAGATTTTGATTTCAAATATTTTGTGACGTATTATAACATATTTTATTTTTTAATGTAGAGGAAAAAATGGAAAAATGGGAGTGTGGGAGTGTAATTAACTTCAAATGAAAGATTACATGAATTAAGGAGTACTGCACAATATATCGTAAGAAGTTTCACTTCTATTGCGTGTCCCATGAAACACTCATTTTTGTTTTGGGGTAGGTACCTTATTATTGTAATATTGAAAGAAACAATACTAAAATGCAAGACTGTGGGCCTAAAAATACTTCAGATGAGTTTATATTATGAGTAAACTAGTCACAGCAACATTACTTAAGTTTAACGATAAATCGATAAGAATCCATTATAAATCATTGAATTTTCATCAAAAATTAGCGAACATCCGCAGTGGTGTTTCAATGACGATGTATATATCGTTAAATCAAGCAAGTAACTCGACTGTTGGGCTGACTATAAAAATTACAATAAGTTAAAAGCCACTCAATACGTCGTTTCTGGTCGATAAAGGGGTGAAAATGGGGAAATTTCCCCTTCAATGAAATTATGACCTCATAATCCAGATGAAAACCGTGAAAAATTTGTTGAAGAGCAAAAATAAAATCTCAACTCCACAAACATTTTTGTCATTTCCCCCTCACACGCTCTGGATCAGCCAGTGGTCTTTTATTCTCATGGAGATTTAAGGTAGAGAATAAAATGAGACTACACTGTTAAATACACATACATTCCAATGATGGAAACGGAAAAATTGAGTTCTAAAAATCAATGGGAGTGAGAAATAATCTTATAATATACTGTATGATATCCAGTTACGTATATTATTTCTTGGATTATAGGTTTAGCCTACATGAGAAAACATATCGTTCAGAAATTAAAAATTATCGATGGATTTGATTAAAATGCCAAAATTTGAAAATTACTTTGAATTAATGAGATCGATACAGGTATCTATATCTTTCCACCTTACGTTAGAATTAATATTAAAGTTTTACATCATCGAAAAAAATTAAGAAAAAAGTAATTTAGTAAAATTATTACTTTTTTCTCAAAATTACTTTTCAGACGGTTTGAATTACCTATTTAGATTAATATCAACAACTAAAATTTTATCCAATGTAATCATTTGCTGTTAAGCAACAAATTTATTCATATTCCAACCCAGGGGTTCTAAAAAAGTAGTCCACGGACCCTTAAGGGGTGTACAGAATTTTGTCATGGGTCTAAGATGAATCCCAAATTCCAAAAAAAATAAAATAAAATAAAATAAATAATTGTAAATCGGGAGGAAAGTTCTAAAGTTTCTTCATATATTTTCAAAGAATAAGGAGTCATCGGAAAAACTAACTTATAAATTTACTTTGATGTTTGCGATTGAAAGTCAATTGGGAACCACTGATCTAACCAATACCTCTTAATTAACCTGAATTTTAGTTTTACTTGAGGTCTACGCCTACAAGAGAGATGTTATGGGGCACATTGAAGACCAATCCACCTAAAATTTGGTGAAGTCTCTTCCCCAGAAAAATTCTAAAGTAAGTTATTAATGGTTATTTTTGGAATAAAGCTCATTGTATGAAAATATAAGGCGTTATGGTTATTTTAATTTAAGGAAAACATGGCAGAACCTTGAATCTCTCCTTCAGATGTTTTATTTCACCTTCGCATCTGATTCTAAAATTATGATTCAATTTTATTTCAAAGTGTAGACTTTGTCGTCTTCTTGTGCCTTCTAATGAAGCACACGTAGGGAATTTCGAACTTTTACAGCCCTCAGCTAAGAAGGTGAATTCACCGAGTCTTGTCTAATCAGCATTTTCCGGTTTAAGGTCTGCAAGACAGTTGCTAAAACGAAAATGCTCTGTTCCGTCGACAAAATACTATAATATGGTCGGCCCGTGCATTTTTTACTCTTTCTTTTAAGGGTGCAAGCGAAGTACTGCAGAAGTGGAGGAGGATGGTGGCACCGAAAAACCAAAAAGGTCAAATTAAAAACGAGCTTTTTCTATGTACTTTCGTCTTTTTAATCCGCAAAATACCCAGACTTGGACGATTAAAATTAATAGGTATTAAATAGTATTTACGACGTTAGCTTCGTGTTAACGCGAGGCAACTTGTGGGTATATAGTATACGGTTCCGAGTTTCAACTTCGAGCCTTTTTCGACAAAATGAACTTCGACCTTTAAAAGTTAGGCGACAGAGAAGGAGAATTTCAACCTAACATTCTTCAGAACAGGAAATAGCGTAATTAAAAGAGGACGGGAAATTTCCTTCCTGACCCACAATCCTTAATTAAGTGCGTTGTACGCCTTTAAAACGTTTTAATGGACGAAGTATTATCATAAAATCGAATTAATGTAGAAAAGAAGAAAAAGAAGAGAATGTTTTTATAGTGTGTATGTGTGGGAGTGTATGTTTGTGTGCTCCACATTTTCTAGCCTTTTCGTGTCCTTTTCATATCCTATTTACGGCTTTTTTTTTTGTCTCTTACGTTCTTTGTCGTGTCTTTCTGTATCTCATTCGTTTTTTTTTTCTTTTTTTTGTTCGATATTATTTGTCCTTTGGTCGTACTTCTTATCCGCAAATACACTCTGATCTTTTCAGCTTTTAGTTGTACCTATCTACTTTTCCCTACATTATATCGTGACTTTTCGCCACTACGAACAAAAGTTGATATGTCACAAGTGGAAAATTTCGTCCCTTCTTTTTTGTTTGTCACGGAGTAGGTATTTTTAAATTTTCGTCACTGTCATACGTTTTTCGGTTTTTCTATATACTACACACGATTACGGTAGAGTGATTTTTAAACGCAAGATTAAGGTGAAATTTGGTAACTGAAATGGAGATATAAGTTTGGGATAAGAATAATAACCGTAAACTGTCGTTGGCATATTTTCACAGAATTAGCGATCACAAGGATTCCAAGAGTTGGTTTGAAGAAAACCAGTTTTGCAAACGATGGGAAAAAAAGAAATTATAAGAAGAGAAAAAAAAAAAAAAAAGGCCACACACAAATACACAGACATAAATGCGGGCGGGCGCAAATCGCGGTATTTCGGCAATATTCTTTTCATGTGTAATAAAGGTAACCTCTATATGAACCTACGTAGATATATGTCTAGAAGGTGCGGATTGAAAGAAACGTAAACGACAGGCGAATGCAAACAAATTAAAAAATTGTAAATAGCTGCTGGGCTACTGGCGTGGAAAAGATCAACCAGCCATTTTTTTGTCACATTGTAACGTATATAGGTAGGTACCTACCTACCTATACATTGGTCTACACCACTCTAATCGAACCAGTTTTCTGCTTTATTTGAGAACATCTATAGCAGCAAAGGCTAGCATTGTACGATAATTGATTTTTCAAACAAAAGAGAGAAGAAGAAGACGACGACGACGACGAAGAGAAATGAGACGGAAGGTTGGTCGAAGTTTTTGAATGGTTGAGAACTTCTTACTGATGTTTATAAAACCGATGACACCTGGGTGGGAACAAATAGTTGATTCAAATTTGGACACATTTATTTGCAATTTATTTCGGCGTGGATAAAGATTTTGTCGATCCCAGCGAAGCTAATGCGTTGGAATGTAGGTAGGTATTGAATATTATGCAATAATAATGAGTCAAGTGTTTTTTTTTCTTTTCAATGTGATGTCAGAAGGGTGTCAAAGTAAGCTTACAAACCAGGTAGAGGAAGTTGAGATAACGTGATCGCATAGACTGAATATATATCTATATTTAATAATAAAAAACTATTTTTGAATACAAAATAAAAATTAGAAAGTTTGAAAATGTAAAAAAAATTATGCTTTAAAAATGAAAAAAAAAAAAATAGCAGAACACCCCTACATTATTTTCTTAAGAAACACGAAATACGTAAGAATATAAAAATGTGCGGTTATGTAACTAAAATTAAAATAGTTAACGAATGTTTCCTATGAAATATAGGATTAATATTACTGATGATGAGATGACTAAAAGTAAAAGCAAAACCAAGACCATGACTGGCTTGATCATGGGTCTGATCTTGTATAGTCGTCATCTTCGTCTGGTAAAAAGCAAAGACCAAGGCCAGATCTCAAGAATGGGAATAGTTTTCCTCATCACAAATTAGTATATTTTATTAAAAAGGACCAAAGAAGTTCACGATTCACCACTAGTGAATAATTATTCTCCTTAAAATTTTCAAATTAAACCCAAATTAGCTTCATCAAACGTCAGTTTTAGGAACATGTTTCATACTACCTTCAATAGGGTAGCTTATATTCTTCGTATGGATTGAACCAAATAAAAATTTTGTCAATGGGGTGGTAGCACATCAAACAAAATACACGTTTGCCTATCCTAGCCGCTATACGTTTGGCAATGTTACGAGTAAATTCCATTCAAATTCCATTAAGCGTGTTTGTTTTATGGGCTGATTCAAAATATTTCCCTTATTTTGTGTAATTGATTTTTTTGTAGAAGTCTCTTCCACAAAGACGAAACCCTCCAAGTGATAGACAGATGAAAATTGCTGCGATTCTTGAATTCATAACATTTGAATTAAAGTTCGAACAGAATTTCAGCAATAATTTAAAAACCATTGGTACGATAATAACCAAATTTTCACACAATCTTTAGCAAACATATTTCAGTATTTCAGAAAAATATTGTCTTTATTGTACCTTTATTTTTCGAGACAATATCGAAATTTTTCATTATATCATTTGAATAGCATAATCCGAACATAATCATAATGATATCTCGATAACCAAGGGTACGACTTCAACCAAATTTTCACAGAATCTCCATTCAAATTATGTTAATGTTTAAAAAAAATTTAATTTCAATTGTACTATTGCTTCTCGAGATATGACTGCATATTGTATATTATCATATGATTGCCGCCAAATCCGAGGGGTCAGAGATATGTACCCGCTGAAATACAGGCTATGACTTCATATGCGACTACTCCATTTTTTGGAAAGAAAATTACAAAGGCAGGTACTATCCGTCAGGTATTCGTGGCTCTAAATAGAATAACGAAATAATCTTGAAGAAGAAGAGAAGTTTAAAATTACTTATTTTAATCGTTTTCTTTCAACTACCTACCTCAATACTTATACAAGAACAGTCACGTTTCCGTGTACTATCTGAATACAAGAAAACTCGAACATAAAAGATAGAAGTGTAAAGAAAACACAAACCGTATGAAACGAAAATTTGACCCTAAAGGTACCAAAAAACAAAACCCTGGGCAAATTTAAAAACGTTAATTAACGTCTGAAAAACCGAAATTCTTTAGAACCAACCCAAAGGCAATATTGTAACTGCTCATAATATGCGCTTAGAAACCCTTCATTACCTATAGCAGGTATACGTAACTCGGTTTTGGTGAAAAATGTGAAAATTAAAATCGAAGACAAATAAATTCATGCCTTCAACCCTCTTTAGGAATGTATTCGTCTCGTTAACAATTCGAATAATTGCAGCATCCAGAAGACTATACCAACCTGTATCGTTTTTTACTGTATGAATCCTTCGATTTTTTTATTTTTATTTCTTTACAGTCTTTTGGTTGGGAATTTTTTATTTTATTTTTTTCCTTCTATACAGTAGTCTGATTATAGTAACACATATTTTGCCTTGTGGCCACCGTCCTACGCACGCAACAATCGAAAAAAGAACTTGGACGACGAATTCTTCTGCCGGGTACCTACGCACATATTATATAAATAACATGTATAGGTACATTTATCCAAAAGTCTGAATCCAAATACGAAACGATCCTAGCTAATGATAAACCGCACCCTAGAATTCGTCGTTTTTACGACATACAATAAAAATTAGTTTTAAACGGTTTCGATTGAAAAAAACGACTGGAAAGAAACTTCGAAGGGTGGTAGTAGTTGATTGTGAGCCTTTTTTAATGCTATACAAGGTGTTCCGGCTCCACAGTCTACCGAAAATAAATATTGTACCCATTTCCTCGGAGAAACTCGATGAAATTCAGTAACAGCGTGGCCTGTATTTCAATAATGAAAGCAGTATTAATAACATTTTGAAGATAAATTTAAATAAAAATGTAGGTAATTGTTTCAAATTACGGCGAGTTACACCAGTTTGAACTAAGGTCGATGATACAATAGAAATTAATGGAAAAATATTTAGGCATAGAAGTTGAAAGTGTAACAAACCCTTCGATGCTGAGAATAGGCAATAGAGATTTTTTATTGTTACTCAAGTTGCGCCTGACAGACTGAAAGGAAAACAGGGGTGAACAACATTGTAGAGCCAAAAATTTTCAGAAACTTCTGTTAAAATTTGACTGTAATCATACAGTTTAGTTCTTGAAATTTCACTGAAATTCCTCTACTAGACTGGATTCGTATAGGCTAAGTATCTAGATTCTTATCCATTATTAATTTAAATCACACAATCCGAACAAGCCTCATTTCAAAGAAATCTTGAGAACCAAACGTATCAATTGCAGCTGATGTTTCACAGAATTTTCAACTAACGTATATAGATATTTCAGCAAAATTTCAGTTCATCAAAAATTTGGCTTTTAAAATACCTATCATTGAAATTGTGTTCAGGTTGTGTGATTCGAATGATATGAATTCAATCTAGCTAGAGAATTTCAGTGATATCTCTAGAACTAAATGTACGATTTTAGAAACATTTTCAGAGAATCTTTATATGACGCATGTTAATGTTTTTACAAAATTTTCAAATTTCTGCAATCAATATATCTCTCGAAATTTCTTTTGATAACATCGATTGTAATAGAATTACTGATAGGGTTTACCCTTCAAACTATAGGTTAGGAACATCAGAATACTATGCTGCAAAATACTTGATGGCGTGCAATGAAAAAGCACCATGTTGAGAATGCAGGTTATTGTTGCATTGTTAAAATCAGAGACCTACAACTAATGAGATGTCCAATGCCGGATCAAAAGCACATCAAAGATAGAATGTTGATAATATGTTTCGAATTCCCATATTTGTTTCTGCGCATGTGTCATAGTTTGATAGTGTGTGTGTGTGTGTGTGTGCGCGTGTGTGTGTGTGCGTGTGTGTGCGTGTGCGTGTGTGTGTGTGTGTGTGTGTGTGTGTGTGTGTGTGTGTGTGTGTGTATTTCTATGGAGATGTCTGTTTTCACGACAAATTATGGTTTTGAATGCGTAGAACATATAACTTATTTTTAAACCACAGAGGATATGGAATGTTGCACGTCTCTTTAGCTGTGTCTCTGGCTAAAATATCTCAATTATCGCCTTTATACGCATGTTATTTTTTTTTTTTCAGAAATTGTAGGTTACTCAAAAAATTTTATAAATGTAGGAAGTAGTTATAATTAAAAAAATAACCAACATCAAGATCATGATAGTTTTGTTCTTGGTTTTACTTTTGTGTAGTTGGTTTTAAAATTAGTCCTGCACTGTTTACAGGACCACGATCAATTTTTATTATATCATTAGTTTTGATCATATCATTAGTTACAACCAATTTTGGTACCTAACTGAAAATTTCACTTAGGTTTCTAAAAAAACACTAAACTTAAGTATTATAATTATGACGGCGATTCTTCCATTTTCTTAGTAATGATTAAACAACGACAAAACAAATTATTTAACTGAAATACCTTCATCATGGAGTCAATTGCTCAGATTCAAGTTGTTCTTATAATTCCATCTGCCAAGATAAGCGATAGAATATTAATCGGAAGCTAACGTTGCAAAATTATCTAATTTCAACACAGTTCATCGAGGACGGATGCTCATATCACTTTGAAGATTAATGTTAAGAAAAAATATTTCATAATATTATACTATCTATCATTGAGCCTACAATTTATTGTAGATATAACAAATTAGACCCCATAGTTTAAATGGTAAATAGATACAGTCGGAAAAATTTCTCAAAGCCTAGTTTAAGTCTCAGCATTTTTGTATAACTTTCTCTCAAAAAATAATAAATTGTTAGTTAAGTAAGTTTTAGATATTTGTTAAGAATTTAATTTAATGTTTTATTCGAAAACAAAATTTCATTTTTTAAATATCGTTTGGAAATGTTCAATTCTTTTAATAAAAAACAAAAAATCATTTTTTGCAACACATGCACAAAAGAACGAGTTTTATATGCATGTACAGCGAATGTAAACAAACAAATTTTTCACCTTTAAAGAAAGCGATAATTTTACAATCTCTCGCGCATCCAAATTCTGCACCAGAATGATACTTTACACACTCTTGCTCACCCTAATCCTATGCGACAGGGTGTAAAATATTCTAATAATCATTTTGATATTATTATTTAATTATTTTGTGAAAAACTATTCGTCAAGTTGCCAATCCAATCAAATACATCTCAATTTTCAAAAAGTTCAAATGATTCCTCAGCTTCTAATTAATTTAGAAAGCTGGTGTTTGTAATCATTGAAAGCAAATAAAATTTAAAAAATTTTCATAAAATTTTCTAATTATCTTTAGCTATTTGACAACAAATAAACGAAAAAAATACAAATTAATTAGAGATTTGCCATATTTTTGAATCTATAAACTTCTTTTCATTCCTTAAATAATTCCTCAGTCGCTATTTAAGCTAGACAACTGAAAATGGTATTTCTGAAAAGAGAAGAAACCTTATCTTAAATTAGTTTTCGTTTAATTTTTCAATCATCTTTAATAATTTGAAAATAAACAAATTAAAAAAACGCAAATTGATGGAAAAAAATTTTTTTTAATCCAGAAACCTCCCTTCTTTTATTCAATGATTTTTCAGCCCCTGTTTAAGCTATAAATTTGGAATTAGTACTGCTAGAAAGATGAAAAAATTTACTTGAAACTACTTTACTTATAGTTTGTTGAATTTTCATAGCTGTTTGAAAATAAACGAACAAAAAAATGCAAAATAATGTAAAACTTGCCGTTTTTGTGTTTTTTTAGCTAGAATTTCCAAAACTTATTTCCTTTATGAATTTTTTTTATTGGGAGTGGGAGTTGTTGCTATATTTTTTTGTGTGCATTAGTTATAGAGAGTATAGTGTGCGACAAGTGCTTGTGGGCTATTTTAACTCGTATCAAGTTCGCAGAAATTGCCTTTGGCTCATCTGCAAATTCTTCATACTCGGTAGAAAAATAACCCATATTACCCACTTGCCACATAATATACTATTGTTAACTTTTTGGCCGAAATATTTTCAAAATAGTTATTCCATCGACTCAAATAATGAGAAATTCAAATTTACACAACCTTGCGCCAAAAATTACAACACAGAGCATTAAAATTTTGTTTAACCTGCAGAAACAATCAACCATAGTGCAAATAATTTGAAAATTTTAATTTATATTCATTTTTTATTTAGGTATTTATTTTTTTAATGAACTTTGGCTTCGTGGTCATTTTATTCGTTGAGTGCATGGAAAATATGTATTTTGATTTCAAAGTAGTGGAAGGGGACGGACGAGATCCAATGGCCAATACTGCCAATAATCTAGCAAGCCTAAATTTTTCAATCGTATACTGAGGTACTGGAACTCGGTTTGAGTATAATATTGACATGTTTCAGTTTCACAACGTTTAGTGTACTTTTTTACAAATTTTTCAAATGAAGGTTCGAACTTAAAATTTTTCATTTTAATAGAAAAAAAAAAAAGTGAAAGATACATTATGAAGTGTAGGCTATTTCGAATCATATTACATGAAAAAATCGTTGCATACTTTAAGTGGTATCTCATTGAACCTACCCCAGAATTTGTTATTTTTTCATATCTTTGTAAAAACTTCGCTTTTCTATTGAGAGGTTGAAAGTTCGAGACTCCAAGAAATTTTGTTATGGTTTCTCCTCTGAAAAAAGATATTAAAAATTCCAGTGGGGGTATTCACTGCCAGTAACGCCCCTGGCCAAGCTACTGACTCAAATCAAAAATAAGTGCGATTCCTATTTTATAGGTCTCCCTCCATCCACACCAATTCAGTACTGTCACTCGTCGAGAAGGATCCTTAACCAGTTGAATATGATTAATCAAAACTTTCTTACGTTCTTCAATTTTGATGAACTATGGAGAAATGAGAAATTAATTCGAATCAACAGGATTTGGAAACCCAATGTTGTTATAAAAATTCTTATTTTTTGTAACACTTCATTGGCTTATGCTTCTTTCTAGTCTTATAAGTAGGTTTCGCGTTGGTCTTCTATTGTTCGTTGGTTATATTCGTTAACTTTTGTCAATAGTGTATTTACGATGGGACTTGAGTGGTCCTGGGCCTACAGTGTTAAAATTTTAGGGGTGGTAAAATTTTGAAATGAAACGATAGAATTTCTCGCCCTCTTCTAATTTTTTTTTTTTTTTTTTCATAAAATATAAAAGAAAGTGGTATTTGAATGTATGTATATTACCCCATCCTTCTCATAAGAAAAAAATCCGCGATAGGCCACTGTTATCGCCTATAAAAAAGGCGGCAAAAAAGACTGGGCCCACAGCGACAGATTGTCTCAAATCGTCTCTGACTCTAATCTCATTGACCATTTTCAATTTTTCTTTCAAATTTTTTATTCACGATCTGTAAAAGGAAACGTATCTCTCCCGCACCTCAATTCTTGAAAACTATTTCATACTGATTATTTTTATTGAATTATGCCGATTCAATTTTTTGATAAAAATAAGACAATTTTTTAAATTTCTGTTCGTAAAAAAAAAAAGAAAAAGTAAAACATAAATAAATGAAAAAATAAATGATACAATAAATAAATCGACTGAAATTGGCGGTGTGTTCTGTTTGAGACAAATTCAAATTCTGTATTATGCAAGTGTACCGAAAAACTGAATTACCATATGGTTAGATTTGAATTCTCTTTCAGTATGTATTCTCATCAACTGATGAACATTTCTTCAAAATAAATTTATAACAGACAGTACCGTTCTCTGACCTATGTAATACGTTCGTAATGTATGCTGTAGACCTCAATGAACGAGTAGGTGTACACTCGAAGGATAATGTGGCAGTTTCTTCGTGATTTGTGTTGATATTGTAAATCACTTGAACTTTGAAACCTTGTATCACATCCACTTTTGAGTATAGTGTACTATAGTTGAAAGATATTTTTTCTTTATTGTTACCACTTCGAGCTTTGTCTTCTGGTGAAATATTAACGATTAACTGCTGCACACCCTGTATAAAACAGCGAAACCACGCCCGCCAAATTTTGTGACTTTAACGACAGTTTTAACAAAAGTAGATCGATATATTTTATTGTACACCAGGAAAATACGGGAAAAAAAAAAAAAAAAAAAGCAAAAGTGTAAAAAGATTTTACAGACGATAATATATACCTATATATGTATATACGATAATTTGTGAGGTAAAAACCGCTAGTGTTATGCCTGTCTTCCGTTTATAGAGAAAGATCCGGATACGATACCCCCAAAAAAAATAAATAAAATAAATAAAAAGGAAAAAAAGGACCCTGAATGGTAAAACGAGATTTTAGGTATCTCGACCTTTTCTTTTTTTCATCTCTCTTTCCTCCATGCTGCAGTACAACACCGATGGACGTTTCAACAATAGAATAAATACGCTGGTCAGCGGTATATTTTGTCGAAAGGGCTTCTCCCTTCTCCCATTCATTTAGCAAATTTTCAACACACATACACACACCGGCACACACACTAAAAAAAGGTAGGTTGAAGTTTACATTTTATAAAGAAGCTTGATTTACCTATTGTTAGGCCATCAAGCTATAGCTACTGTGCGCTCGCATATATAAACGCTTTTTACTTCCGCGTATAATTTTCGTATCGAGTAAGAATATTTAAGGAAAGGTTCGTTAGTAAAAATTTAAAGCCAAACCAAAGGCAGAGGACTGTAACTTCAGGTCAGACGTGTAAATGAGACGTAAGAATACCGATAAATTTTCTGTTTCTTGTGTTTGGTCATCTCATTCGTGAATTCTAGTGACTGAATAAAAATCCACAAGCAACGTATGCTGTGAATAGACGAAAAAGGATTTATTGTGAGTATTTGCATTACAGATGTGAACAAACTGTTGACTTTTTTTTTTTTTTTTTTTTTTTTACAAACAACACCTTTACTGTTACTTTTTCATCGCTGCAAGTTAAGTCAACAACATGGTTAAGCCCACCTGAATAAAGCGATCAACGTTTGAAAACGACCATAGATAAATATTTACGAATTATTTTGTCTCCTTTCGGTTCAAAGCTGATACTGAAAAAAGGTCAATAAATGAGATGTCACAACAATGTTTATCAGCATTAGTCTCAATCTCAAAATGGACGAATTTAATGGATACATAAAAAACCTTTCTGAAACCGACATTTTCTCACTTCTTGTCGCCTGATTTGGTCTCGTTGATAATAATGCATTGCATTTTACTCAGCAGACATGATTAGTCGGGAACTTACTCGCTACTTTTACGTTATTAGCAACGAATACTTCTTCAACCTGATTCAGTTTTAACGATCTTTACTTCATAATTACAGTAATATTTGGTTAACATGTAAAAAATTAAGTAAATCGCATTCAATAATATCACAATTTTTAATCCTCCATTTTTCCCTGCAGCGTACACGTGCCTTTTCAACTTGGATTATTGCATAAAACACTTATACTTTTGTCATAATTCTCGTTCATAGAGTTTCGTATGAGTATTAACAATTTTAATGATACTTATTAGAAAAATAATTCCGACTCTCTGAAACGTTTACAAATAAATATGATATTTTAATCTATAATCGTCGTAAAGAAGTATGAAGTATGAAATCTTGTCCCAATAGAAACAATTTGTCTACTTTTAAAAACATCCATCGCATAAAATGAAAATATTTTATAAAACTTGCGAAGAAAAAAAAATATTATCTCAAAACACTTCAGATGTTTAATCATATTAGTTGCAGCTATAATATTAATTGAATAATTGATATAAATTCAAAAGCAACTATAAATGTTGAATTTTGTAAGCAAGATTATCCATTATTTTCTCTCAAATTGTATTGAAAATTCATCAATCTTTTAAATACCTTACAATATTTTATTCAATTTTTTGCGCAGAAAAATTTAAATAAGAGAAAACCTACTTAAAAATAAGAAATTAAAATTAACATACAAAAAAGTGGTTTGCTGAGAAATTCAATTTCAAAGTGTTCGATTCTGGAACATGTCTTTTAAAATAAAACTGACAAGATTTATTGAAATGCTGAAAGCAAAATATTAAAATTTTTTATTAACGAATTCTTTTTAATGTTGAAATAAAATGTTTTTAATTTTTTTCCTTTTTTTTTTAACCATCAATAACATAAGTAGGTGTATATATTTTTTTGAAGTTAACAGAAATTCTGTCAATACAACAGTAACGATTTCCAAATTATGAGAAAATGAAAAAACAAAAAAACTAATCACATTATTAGTTTTTATTCTTGACCAAAGCAAAACCCCTACAAACAATTATTCCAACGAGTTTTCAAAGAAATTAAAAAATTCGAATTTCTTTCTTTCACATCGTCACTGATAATGAATTTTTTTGCCTTTCTCAAATTCTGTTGAAGACAGAATCGTTAGTCAAAATCTGACATGAAAATAGGGCTGACCTTTTTGAGACAACCGCTGAAGAGAAGAATGGATAGTCAGCTTATTTTTGTTTGCTGTGGTGGAGGGAGACGCATTTAGGGAAGGAAGCAAAAAAAACATTTCCGAAAGAAAATAAATGATTTTACTTTTCTTGATTTTTTAAAATATATTTTATAATCTGCTTGTAAAGAAATTCGAATAATTCTTTTGTGAAAGAAAGCACAAGTTTTCAATATCGTGCGAGAAGAAAAAAAAAGAGGATTTTCTTTCTTTCGGCATCAGCACAGAAAAAAATCGAAATAAAAATATCTTTTTGAATTTTACATTTCTCTTTGACTGCGAGCAAGGACGTTGTTTTTCGTTACTTCTTCCTCGTCTTTGAGATTTTTATAATGCTTTTACAATGCTCATAAGAAGAAGGAAAAGTAGACAGAAAAAAGTTTTCTCAATTCTTCAGACTTCATATAGTATTGATTAATCGTTGAGACGATGAATTTTTTGACATATTATATGGTGATTCAAATGGCAAAGCTAACGCATGAATTTGGGAATTTGGAGCAACAAAAAAGTATACAGTATACATAGTTTAGTTCTTATAGCACGCAGATTTTGGAGTGTTAGTGGCCATTTGATATTTACTTGAAAAGAATTTTGTCGAGAATGATTTTATGATTACGATTGTATACATAACTATACATAATCGTAATATATACACACTCTTCTTATTAGCATAGAGTAGTCGGAATGCCATTCAATCCCAAATCAGACAACTGATACAAACAAAACAAATTTAGTCTTTTTTTTTTTAAATTTATACCAAATTTGTAACTTCCAAACAAAATTTCGAGTAGTGATTCAATACCTTCAGTCAAAGGTTCAAAAGGCAGGAGTAATCTGAAAACTTTTAATTTCTAAATTGACAAGCTGCACTATTTACTTTTTTTCAACAAGACGTAACTGTTGGCCTGGTTCTTTTGTGTCTTTAATACAGACAACCTTACAACAACTGGTGAAAGATGTGTGATTGAGCGTTCCTTTTGCTTCTTCGTGACGTCATTAAAATCGAATGACGTCGATGACTCTAGTTTGTTTTTAAACGGGTGGTATACATCCATGATAATGATTTGCGTACAAAAATTTCTAATTAAATAATTTCTGACCATTGAGGCACTTTTTTTGGTCGGTATAGCTGTGAGAGGTGTCATAAATTTATGAAGCACATCAACCAGAACTTCAACGGTACTTGGATTACGTTAACCATCAATCCGAAGAGAGTAGGTAAATCGGAGACGAAGAAATTTCAATTGCGGGAATTAAAAATTAACGATTGCAAAGAAAAAAACCACCGAAATGGCACAGAACAAAAACAAAAAAAAAACACTCACACAGCAGCATTTTCATCAGAAAAAACAGGTTTTCGAAAATTATAAAATTAGTAACCAAAAATTATTAATAGATCACAATTAATTGCGATGATTGTATTGAATTTTGTAACTGCTAACGTAAAATTACTTACTTAATTAAATATAATTATCCCTTTCGAAATCTAAACAAAAATAAGTTTTTTGAAAATATCTTCCGACAGATCTGCATCAGAATTGCTAGTTCATATTGCAATAAATTATGGTTAATGCTTTTTGAAAATTTCTTAGTAATATTACTTATTGGTTCAAAATCAAGCATTTTGCAGCCAAAACAAAAACGAAAATAACGATACTGGAAGTACCGTTCTGCTGACCCGTAATAAAATAAATAGGTCAGGTCCTTGGCTTAGTAATAATCTTCATTCAAAATTTCATGACTATGGGACCAAAATTTCAACCTGTACCGTTGTCTGTGGTAGCAAAAAATTGGCTAGTATATATATAATTATATATTTTATGGGTATATATATATATATATATATATGTATGTATATGAATTTGTGTTTTTGATACCAAAATTTTCCTTGAGTTATGAAACGAAAAATGTACCCACCCCCAATCCTAGATCGCTCCATGAAACCGAGTTTAATAAGTAGATTTTCAATAAAAACCTACTTAAGGAACAACAACCGAAATTGAGAAAAAATCGAAAACCGGCTAATCAATTTATCATCATCCATACGAAGTCCATTGGTACGTTTCTCACTCATACCACCCACTTTCTTCGGAAAACTCTGGAAATTGGAAGGCTACAAGCTTCCCCAAAAAATAGTGATCTGCAGTGATTACAATTTAGTCGGTAATGTTCACATAATATTATTTTTATTTCAGTTACCTTTTTACCTTACGCACCCTTCCCCTTGGAGTAGAAAGACCACAAACTGTCCATCCTGGACAAGTCAGCCTAATGTGGATATTAATAATGCAGCCTCACACCCTATAAAAATATTCCCTCGGCAAAAATACAGAATATCTTTTTTTTTTTTTTTTTTTTTTGTAAACACGATGAAAAGAAAACGAGTAAAAATTGCAATATAAAAAGAAAATTCATTAAACGCTTTGAAAAATTACCTAAATTTTGTACGTTCCACAAGAATGGCTTCTCTCTTTTCGCGTGAACGTAATGTCAGAATTTGGAAAATCAAAAAGATTCCTCTAAATAAGGAGCAGGTAAAGGAACGCCGGTGTAATATTATAAAAGGAAAACCACTCAACCAAGTTTTCACTTTACTTGTACACACGTTTTGTAGGTATACATAATATATGTGTACATGTATACCGACATTTTCAACACAGTCGAAAGACGTTCCTGCATTTCTTCATTTTTTTTTCTCTCTCTCACTCACCGCGCTTCTTTTCTGTACAATGCGAGTCTATGAAATTCTACCAAACATCGTTACTTCCTTTTCATCGCCATTTCCTCATCTTGGTGAATTCTGTGCCTGTCGTACCTTAAGGATATTTAAATTTTCACGTTTACTCCATGCGTATAATATAGTGTTCCACGACCAGCATACTGACAACAAAGTCACATAGCAAATAAACCGAGTAATGCCTTCTGTTTGTGACGCGAATTGATTTCGATTTATATAGTACATTATTAAACGTTATGTATACATGTATATATGTGTATATGTAAAATCTGTATATACTATATATATATATATATAACTGCAAAAAATTTCGAAAAAAAAAAATCGTGGTAAAAAGAGAAAAAAATTACCGTTTAGCCTGAAAAGTAAATAATAGGAGAAACTATCTCGAGCAAGGAAATGAAAACTTTATTGGACGAAATAATAGGATAAAGCTTTTATAAAAATCAACAAAAAAGAAAATTAAAAAAAAAAAAAAAAGCAAGAAAAAAGTCAAATATCGAGCCGATATAAAAGAAAATTTTATTTCTATCAGCACTTGGGTCTGTGATTTCGTTTTAATAGGTACTTTCACTGGGCTGTATTTATTTTTATATTTTCATCCATCGATTTATTTTCTCTGCCATATGAGCAAACGTTTTTTTTTCTTCAAATTTTTGTTTTATTTGGGTTGTTCTTTTGATTATTGTAGATTACAAAAAAAAAAAAAAATTACAGTATAGGTATAAAAAACAAAAATTTTTGTAACTTCTGTGTTTTATTAATTTTTCGCAATAGGAAAAAATTAATGTATTTCACCATTTCAAGATTTAATGAAATCTATCGAAGAGAACCAAAGGCAGATTACGAAAATTATTTACAAATTAAAGCTTTTCTTCCAGGACGACGGACAAGAGATAACTCCGTAGGCTGTGGTAGTTTGTCGATAGTACTAACGATGGTTAACAATAACTTTCAGTATAACAATAAATTATGTAGGTAAGTATACCTAATAATTAATAAGCACAAAAAAGCGCCAATAACTACTGATTCGAAGATGCATTCATTTTTATTGTAACAAAATAACTCCTTAAAGGAAATGGTGGATAGAAGGTGCACTTTTGTTTCTTAAATATAAATTTTAAACTCTCTTAGATAAATAATAACAACCTTCCAAATTTTTTTGTCACTTTCGAAAGTTCATTCTTTATCTAAAGATTTGATAAGAAACTTTTTTAATCGTCTGGTATTCGTAACTTATATTTCGTGCACACTTTACGTATAAAAGTTCAAAATCGTATTCTGGGTGAAGGAATCGAGGAAATTTTTCCAACTTTTGAAAAGTTCGACGTACCTAACGTTTTGTTAATATCAATGTAAGTCAAAATCTGGGTGTTAAAGTCAGACCTTTCTCAGACTGAGCAAGATCCAATTTGATGTTTTCAGTTGATTCTCAATAATGAAACGAATACTTGAAAGCAGCCATTTCGATAGATGGCTAGTTTTTCTAAAATTGTGAAAATCAAAATATTTTATCTCGAATTTACTGATTTGATATCAAATTCGTAAGAAATATAGCTAATCAATCGATCATTGTCTGGAAATCGATTGATGTGCTCATTTTTTAAAACCTCTCCATCATTCATAACGGAGATGTATGAAATTTATTTATTTTATTAAAATATTATAGAAGAATACAATAGGTAACGGCATTTGTTCCATAAAATAGTAGTCTAACATCTAGGATTGATCTATTTTTGCGTTATATGCATATAAAAATTCTCCTTGTGCTGCCCTCTATCATTTAATAAAGCTATCTCAAGTCCATACTGCTTAGAAATTGAAATAAATACCAAATGCATACTATTTATGGCAGGGTGTGAAAGAATTTGTTTGTGCAGAAGTAACTTAACTCCACATTTTTCTAATTTATTTGTACAGAACTATCTCAAGTTCAAGTTAAGCTATTTTATTTTCTAGGATGAAAGAATTAGTTCGTACAGAAGTAACTAGAGTCAACTTTTTTTGATTCATTTATTAGTTTAAAACTATTCCAAGTCCAAGGTATGCTACTTTTGCACCAATATTTTTATTCAGTGCTCAGTGCAAAAGTAACTTATGTGGGACATAAAATTTTCCTGGAAGATAATTTTGTTCAATACTACAACATAAGTCCCGTAATTTGGAGGAAAATAATACGATTTATTTAATTTTTTTTGTGAAGAATATCTTTACTTGGTTCCTCTTATTAATATACTATAACTCGTTCCTCATCCCAATGCAATAATTGAAAAATATCAACATTCCGAACTTTCTTTTCACTCTCCTAAAAAATAGCATTTTTGGACTTAGGCTAGTTTCATTCTAGGATGATGATGCAATTTATTAATAATGCTAATCATGTTTTTAATGCTTAATGCATAAAATAGTTTTCAATATGTTACTAATTGGCAATGTAGCCTTTTGAGCAAGGGACCATAATTTTGTAGTGGACTGAGTATAGCCCATGGCAGGGTTGAGCATGATTCGAATCCGTTTCATCTATTTGATAGATCCGATATTTTTGAATGACTTTCCAAGGATCAAGGATTTATTTTGGTTTTTTCTTTAAACAATCAGAATTGAGTATCATTTTGACTCGTTTAAATTTTAAAACTTTTCGAAAAAACAAAATGTGTATTCAATTTTGAATGTGAGATCAATGAAAATCAATTTCTTTTTAAATTGGTTTCTATTTTAGATCATTGCAATAAAAAAAAATACCCAATAAGCTGAGCAATCTGATTTATGAATTTTAATCCAATTAGAATCCAAAAAAATGTGACAATGAATCAAATCATATTCGAATCACCAAAAAAATGTGTATTTGTATTCGAATCTATTTTTAGTGGATTCGTTCCCGACCCTGGTCCATGGCGTCCTCCATTAAAAAGACAAAAATCTACCAACACTAGCCCATTGACTATATATATATTATCATAACCAGATTGACAAACCAATGTTAAATTTTTTCCACCAAAATTTGGATCTGAGAAATAGATTCCACATACAGGTTTTGCTAGAGTTGTGGGATCCGAGTTTGAAAAAGAACAAAAGGGTAGGTACATGACAATTCACATTTTCTTGTGTGTGCAGTAAACAACCTTTTTTAAAAGCTTTTGATTTTTATTGTCTGCAGCAGCCAACTCTTCAGTAAATAGGTTTTGTATGATACCTAGTAAAAAAAAAAAGACTAGTTGAAGAACAATTTCTAAAAATATTTGTGAAAAAGAGTAGATCTGTACCACTAACGCACCATTGTATTTTAAAAAAATCCAGATTTTTGGTAGAAAACCTCTGGATAGGTTTGTCAGTCTAAAAACGGGTACACATTTGTATTATTCTGCCGTGCCATACCATCGGTGCATAATCATGATACGACTCCAATTTTTTGAAGCATTGCCTGGGATCGAATCATACCCTTAAATTCTATTAAAAATTTTGTGATCCCTGGCAGCACCTTTTGATGTGACAGAAAAATACGGACATCGAATGGAAAAGGCCTGTATCGTATCATCCGCACATTTTTTGATCTGATACACGTTGAGATGATACGATGATACAGTACAGCAAAATGATACAAACGTGTACCCGCCCCTGTATGTATGTATTCAGCGAGCCTTTCCAGAACTGGGTGATTCATCGAAGTTTAAAATCATTCAATTTTGTTTCGGCTCTTCTACAGAAATAATATTGAATTCGAACCCTCCCATCCGGGCTTATTGGCAACTAATTAAAAAACGACAAAAAATGTACTAATACAAACAAAATACAAGCAAGTTACAGGCGACATAAATATTATGATATTACGTGCAGCCTCTCTGTAGGTACCTACGTATAAACGAACGTCAACACATACCTGCATCTGTCTCTGTAACTGCTACGTCCACAGCGGCTGCAGATTTACGTTTTTATCCAGCGGGATACGCGCGGCGTCGCCGTTACGCATCAGACTACTCGAATACTGGTTACACAGTTTGGCAGTCGGATTGGGCGGTGGTGGCGGTATCGTCGGGTACGTCGAGTTGGTACGACTCCGGTCCGCCACAGCCGCCGCCGCCGCCGCCGCTGCCGCCGCCGCCGCCGCGTTGTTGTAGTAGCTGAAGGGCGTCGCGTACACGTTGGCTGTGTTTCGCGACGAAATGATGAACGTCGACGCCGTCGTCGTCTCCTTCACGTTGGGCATGAAGTACTTCAGCTTCTGCCAGAACAGATTATCGCCCCACTGCAGGCTCGAGTTGGTCTTCAGGTGGAGCCGCAGATCCGGGTCCAGATCGCGAGCCGGTATCTCGCCCAGCAACACGAACACCACCTTGTTGCGGCGGTCGCGCAGCACTTCGCGCAGCGCCGACTTGTACTCGAATCGGCACCACTCGGTCTGCAAGAAGTTTTTCGACAGCACGATGAGGGTGCGCTTCGACGACTCGGCCGCCTCGATAATGGTGTCGGCGATGTACGAGTTGATGTTGAAGTCGCGATAGTGCAGGCACAGCCGGTACGGAGCGTCGCACTGCTCCAGACTGGGACACAGGATCTGCGTGATGAAGTCCTCGTCCTTGATGCAGTAGGCGATGTACGCGTCGAACAGGCGATCGTGGTCGGCCGCGTCCTGGCTGAAGGAGGTCGACTTGTAGCACGAGCGGAAACCGCATCTCGTGTACAGGCACACGTGCAACTCTTTCTTGTACATGAGCACGGCCATCGCGACGACGGCGACGACGATGAAGATGGTGCTGCTCAGCAGCAGGAAAGGCAGGTAGTCGAGCAGCAGCTGGTTTTCAGACAGCGAACCAAAGAAGGTGAGACACGAGGCGGTGTTGTTGGCACTTTTGAGAAATGACGCCAGCGGACTGCTTTCGTTGCGGATGGCGCACGCGATGTTATCGATGTCGGCAATTTTTGCAAAGTTCTCCTGGATCCACATGCGAAATTCGTTGACAAACTGGCAATCGCAAGACCACGGATTACCAGCCACCCAAATGCTGATCAGGTACGGATTTTTGATGAACTGCCACACTTCGAACTTGGCCAAACGGTTGCCATCCAGCCGCAGCACCTCCAGGTTCTTCAACCGTGCGAACGTTTGGCTGTGAACTGAGGCAATGCGGTTATTCTGCAGGTACAACTCGCGCAAACTGTCCAGACTACCGAATTCGAAACCGTATAGGCCTCTGATTTGGTTATCTTCCAAATGAAGCGTTAGTAATTTACCAATGCCGCTAAACGTGTAGTTATAAATGGCAGCGATGTTCGAATTGTTCACGAATAAATTTCGCAGATTCTTGCGACCGATGAAGGAGTGACTGGATAATTCGCCGAAATTGTTGCCATCCAAGTACACCTCGGTGGCGTCCATTGGTATCTTATTCGGCATCTGTGTGTAGTTGGAGTGCGAACAATCGACGATGTTGGCACTCCAACTTTCGTCGTGGAAGCACGAGCAGTCGGCTGGGCAGTTCATCTCGCAATCACAAGCATCGAATGGACAGCACTGGCAAAGGGTGTAACAGTGACTCTCATAGGCGCACAGGAATTGTGACGGTTGCGCCTTCGCCAGCGGCAGGAATTCTCGTTCTCTGTCGTAGATCAGCTTACAGTAGATACTGTCGATGTCCATAATCACCGGATGCTGGCGAATCTCCAGCTTGTTGATCCGCAGCAACCATTCCATGGTACAGTCGCATAAGAACGGATTACCGCCGATGTAGAATTGAGGCAGTGCTTTGTCCAAAGGTACTGACGTCAGCTGCAGCGCTGCCAGGTCCATGCTTTTAATGTTGTTCGCGTACATGTCAACGCGAGTCAGATTCGTTTTGTTTTTAAAAGTTAGTGGCTCGACGAACACTATACGATTATCATTTAGAAACACCAACTCCACACTATCTGGAATGGAAGCGGGTGCTACTCGTGTCAGCTTGTTAAAACTGACATCGAAAGTATGTATCACAGGTTTGATGTTCTTCACATTGGACAAATGTTCGATAGAATTGCTGTGCACATCTAGCCACATCAACTTCGATGGGAACATGGAATAATCAAACTCGTTTAACTTGTTATCTGACATATTCAACCACACCAAGCTTGGCACTTCTTTAAATACCTCATCCACCGAGGAAAGATAATTACTGTCAACTCTGATGGCTTCGAGTTTTGAATTTGTGGCAAAAGCACCTTTCTCGATTAACTTGATACGATTTTGGGACAAGTTCAGTATCTGCAGGGAGGGCAACTCTACGAAAGATTTCGCTCCGACCACACTAATTTGGTTGGCAATCAGTCTCAACCCGTACAAGTTGGTCATACCTTTGAAACCGGGTTTCTCCAAATTTGAGATCAGATTCTCACCCAAATCGAGCGTTTTCAAGAGACGCATTTCGTGCAAAGCAGTCGGTACCTCCGTGAATTTGTTGCCACTGATGTTCAGATCTTGTAAACCGGTGCAGTTGCACAGTGCATTCGTGTGTATCGACTCCAACCGATTAAAATCCACCGACAATAGGCTGAGTGCGTACAGTCCGTTGAACGAGTCTGCCTCCAAGTTCTTCAGCCGGTTGTAGGAAAGCACCAGCGTATGCAGATTGTTCAGCGCCTTGAACGTGTCCGCCGGTATTGTTTCCAGCCCATTGTGCTCCAGATTTAGAATCTGCAACGTGTACAAGTCGTGGAACAAGGTCGGATCAAGCTTGGTGATTTGGTTATGCGACAGGTTCAACAGCACGAGTCGGATGAGGCCGGAAAATGTTTCGTTGTTGATCCAGGCGCTGGTCAACTGGTTGGCGGACAGGTCCAGCGACAAGAGCTGGTCGAGGTTGGTGAACAAACGCGGCGACAGCCCACTAATCGAGTTATTTTGCAGGTAGATTTCTGTAATCGATTCGGCGCATTCGACGAACAAGTCGAGAGGCAGCGTGACAATCTTGTTGCTGGATAAGTCGATCGATTTTAAATGCTTCAGGCCGCCCAAAGCTCGATCACCAACCATCGAAATTTCGTTGTCGTGCAGCTTCAACTCCTGCAGCTGCTCCAGCATTGCAAAAGCGGCAGACGGCACCAACACGAATTGATTGAAAGACGCGTCCAACAGGCGAATATTCATGTTGCACGGCGGCTGTTTTTCAGAATCTGACGACTGACCCGCTGCGGACGGCGCGCCTACGCGTTCGCGAAAGTTCAAATCCGTGATGTCTTGCAGTCGATTTTCGCTAATGTTCAGCATGACCAGGTTGGTCAGCGAACAGAACACGTTTTCCGGCAACGACCAAATATTGTTGGTACTCAAGTCGAGGCGTTCGAGCTGCTTGACCTGCACGAAACTGTCGGTGGACAGTTCGAGGCTGACCGCCATCCAGTCCATATTGTGGGTGCGAATGGTCAAGTTGCGCAGATCGCGTAGCCCAGTCAGCGTTCCGGCCGGCCATTGGCCCATTTTGCAGTACTCGAGTATGAGCTCGCGCAGACGACTCAGGTGAGCGAAACTTTTGTCGTTCAGCGAGCTGCGTGACATGAGCTCGCTGCTGCATTCGATTTTCAGCGACGTGGTGTGCTCGGAGGGAATGACGCTGAAATTCGACGAATCGAATTCGCTGTTTATGGTGCGCAACGTACAGGCCAACGCCACTTCTTCGCCATTGGCGTACGCGCTATTTTCACGCACCCACCACAGGCAGTCGTCGGGGGCTTCGTACCTGAGGGGCGTGGACGTTTGCGGGTCGGCGAATGAGGGCGACGATGACGCCGACGGCGATCCGGCCGACGGCGGCGTTATTGGCTTTTGAGTCGATGCGGCAGATGAGCACTTTTGGAGGCATACGATAAGCACGCCTACGGCAGCGAATACGAAATTCATTTGGTCGTACTCGATGGTTCACATTCGGCGAAGAAGGGAGGATATTGAAAATTATAATACTAAACGACGAGAGAGCGGGCGGGCGATGTGCTGGTGAAGGGAGGATGGTAAAAGCACTAGAAAACCGTCGATTCGAATTTGCGAACACCGCACAACTATTTTCGCTTTACTTGCCAACCGACACGATTATTATAACATTTTATCAAGAAAAATTGAAGAAGAAAAAAGAAGAAGAAGAATTTTTCAATTTTTACAATCACGAATTGCCGAAAAAAAAAAAAAACAAAAAACAAAAAAAATTAAATAAGATAAATCAAACGAATTATTGGTATGTAATCACTCCGCAAAATAAGCGCACGTATCTACTCGAAAATTTATTCACGTTTTGGAAAAAATCGCACGACAGACGCGAACATGCGACAACATTGCACCATTAACGTCTGCGGATAACTAACCATGGAGACTTAACGACTAGCGTTCGACGCTTTTCCTTTGCTCCATGTCGACGGCGAAACTTCTCGTCGGAGGAGACGAACGAACGAACGAACGCAGGGTTGCCACCAATGTGCGACCGAATTTTCCCGCGTTCAGATAGGCGCGTTGGGTACACGCGCGAATGCCACCGCCTTGTGCCGAATGGAAGGATGATGATTGCGTGCGGAGAGGCTTGGCCGAGCACCTTATGCCAACTGGAAAACAACCAATCGTTTCGCAGACTGGCCCGCAAACCTGTTACACAAGAACACCGGTTTATAGGATGTAGGTATAATTATATCGTATATACGTATTCGTGAATAAGATACCGGAAAATATGGACGCTATGGTGTACCGAGTTTTAGGCTCGACGTTGTTCACGCCAATAACGCGACGAATTACGACTTTATGGATGTACTACGTAATTGAAGGGGGTAAGTTGAATTTTTAATCGGCGACAAACAGTACTTCTGGAGAGGGAGAGGTGTTATCGACGAACGAAGTTCTTTTCTAATTTCGAGTATTCGCTTTCATTCGGAGCCAAAAGTGATAAAATATTGTCACTTCAAAGTGGAGCGAAAATCACAGATTTTACTCCGACAGAGCTTTTGTGTTGGAATATGATTTATTTTACTCCACATGTTAAAACGTTATAAATTTCCATCAATCGGACTCCAGGAGCCATCGAAATGAATAAAAATTAAATTTATTCAGCCTATTAACCAAAAAATTTCCAATGGTTCTGAGAAAAACTATAATTATATGATTACGTGCGTCTAAAATCATGCCTTGGATTAGGATAAACGAAAGTCTTGCGCACAACCGATTGAAAATTTCAACCAGGATAATACTCGCAGCCAAAATATTTAAAAACTATTTTCAGAGAATGGGCCTCAAGCGCTTTCTTTAGAATTTTAAACTTCTGTTCTAGACATTTAATATTCCGAATGTTTGAGAAAAACTTGGCAAATATAAGTGAAAAGAAAACTTAGAGGAAGCAAATGAATGGAATGACCAAATTCATTTCCTATTCTAGGCTGTAGGTAAAATTGCTGTTCTACTTATTTATGAACTTCGTCATTTACGTTTATAATAACGAAATCCAGCATAATTCGACAAATGACTCATCATAAGCCCCCTTTCCCCGTTACGAAATGCTCAATCTAGCCCAAGAACCATCGGTTAAGACTCGACCCTTGAATGAACATGGAACTCTATGCAGTTTCGAGTTTTCCTTGTGAATGTCTCCAGTAAAATTTATTTTGTTATTACTATCTTGAAGAGGGTTCCACTGGAAGCCAAAAACAAAATGGATGAACAGCCGATACTATTATTTTCATATTTTATCCTATTTCGCAAGTACAGTTATTTGAGTAAAGAATCAGCATTTCTTATCACGAAAATGAGGCTGACAATAGGTAGTTTAGTTACTATTTTAGTAATATTTGAAGTCAAGCCATTTTCCAGTGTTCAGCTATTGTCATGCCAATTTTACACGAAATTTTTGCGAAAATGAATAAGATAGTGGATAATTTTCACCAAGAAAATTGTAAATAATATTTTTATTCGACGTTTTTTCTTTCCTTCAATTTTCTATAAAATATACAATTTTCTGAATGTCAGAAGCTTATGTATACAGAAATTAATACAAAAAATATAACTAATGCCTCTCACTATCATATTATTCTACATTTCTATCGGAATTTTTATGGAAGTAATTAGACTAAAATAAAATGAAAAAAAGACCGCGAAAAACGAAGAACCTGTCTATTGAAAATTCCATGATAGGAACTCATTCACCTTTAACAAGACAATTATTGATTGAACTTATCTTACATAATTATATAGTGGTTACTTCTGTAACGCTATCGCGTGACCATAGTTACAGATAATTATACTTGGCTATGCGTATATTTCAGTTTCAGTCTAACTCTAAACAATTTTTTCGCACCTGATTATGATTAATTGATAATTTCGAACACAGTTATGATTCATGTAAATTTGTGAATTATTGCTGCGTTGCAGCATTTGTTACTCGCTGGTATTTTAATAATCAACAGTCACAGTGACGTCAATGGGATACAAAAATTCGTTTCTAAACCGTATTTTAAAAAAAATTTTACTCGTAGGCTACGTAAAAATTCAGCGTGCAGCAAATTTCTCGAAGTCCCATATTTAAAAATTTTATTCGATATTTTATTCTTAGCACCAACCAAACTACGTTTGAAACACATTGTTTTAATGGTTCGCCTTTTTCGTCCGGTGAAATTAAAAAAGTTTTTCTTTGCAAATTATTTCGAATAAAATCTGATAATAAAGAAGCAAACGAGCTCTGTGGAAAAATAAAACTCCAAACATTCTCGATAATAAACTTTTTTTTCTTGGCTACATAAGTCATCGTTGTCTGCACAAAAATATTAGATATACATAACTATGGTAAAAAAAAAAAAAAGAAGGAGAATATAGGCTTCGCAGATAATATTATGAACTAATTTTTTTTGTTTTTTTGTTTTTTTTGTTTTTTATTTTCGTTTCTATTGATTATTCTGACGGGAGGAAAATGAATAGTTTTTCCGCAATGAGGTTTTTTTTCCTCGCTTCTTTTCCATTAATTCTAATCAAACTTCTAGCAGCTTAAATCGGACTTTACGCCAAATTTAAGATCTTTACCTAATTATTTGAGAAAATGCGTGAAAGGCGCCGCAAGTTCTAATTTTCTGCTAGCGATAGACGTAAATTTTAGCAATGTAAAACGTAAACAAAGGAGAAAATCGATTAAAAATGCGGGTAAGAAAAATAAAGGAAAACTGTACTAAATCCTAATTCTGAGGCGATAAATGAAAGATGAAAATTACAGGCAGAGGGTACAAATGAAAATTAATTTGGGAAAATTGGTCGTTCGGACGGAATTTTCCTAAATTATTTTAGGGGTTTATGCTACAACATGAAGAATAACTTACCAATTACAATCAAAAGTTCTAATTTGAAAATTGAGAGCTTACTATTTGTTAAAGAAACTTGAAAGAAGCTGATGGGATAGAATATTTTCATTACCTGTTTCAACTGATTGTCAACTTTTTTTCTTAAGCCTACCTACCTCTGATCTTCAAGAAACTTTGCGTACCACTCAATTCACATACAATTTTTCATTAATATTTGTAAGAATTTGGCAAGTAAGTTTCAAGAATAAGTTATTAAACATCGAAAAATAATTTCACATAAATTTCTCTTACACTCTTACTCGGCGTACTATCTAATTATCACTCACGTACTACACATTGAGAACCTCTGGATTGGAGTACTTATTCTATATTAACTTAGAGAAATAGTTCACTACCATTTCCTCAATCATATGGGAGTCTGTTTCAATTAATATCTATTAAATTCTGAAAAGTGAAAATTTAGGATCGTATCAAAGGCATAATTCTGATACTTTTTGACCTTTGATTTAACTGTGTAAAATCGACCCATATAAGTATGTGGCCCAGAATAATATAAATAATTCGTCACTATTACTGCATCTGCAGGAGGGGGTGAAAATACTCGGTTCCAAAAATTTTAAAACAAAACAAAAAACTTATATGTCTAATATTTTGTTTCGTTCGCTTTTTCTACCACTGCAAACAGTGGTTTAACTTGGAGATGACTAAATCAACAGTGTCGCCACTTATCGAAACTATTTTTTCCATTTTATTTTTGACTTAAAAGACGTAGGTACTTGCAGTTATTATGAAATTGATTAATTTAATTAGTATTTCTCGAACTTATGTCTGTCGTGAAGACAGACTGAAAAATAAAGTATATCGTAATGTATTCGTATAAGGAGGTAGGCTAAGGTTACTTTTGAAAAATGTACGGTGAAAAACAACAGAAGAAAATGTGGTTTCGCGAACCATCGTTATAATAATTATCTTAATAGATTAAGCAGAAAATATGATTTTCAAACAGAAATTATGTCCAACAGATTTTGCCTGAACTTACTTTACTACTCAATGTACCTGCTGTGAGAGTTAGGAGTTCAACAAAGAATTTCAATTTCTACTGAAACAATCACAATGAATGGGTAGCTCTGACAATATGAGTTCCATCTCTAAAAGTTATGTACTTAAACCATGCAACCAGATCCATCCTACCTCCTCACTCACGAAACACTCTCGTATCATATCACTACATTTTAAAATGTCACCAAAGGGTGGGGGCAGAAACGTGTTGAAATATCAGACAAAAAACATTTCTCACCAGCACAGTTAGCTGGTAATCGGTTTACCCTAATGGTTAAGTATGTTTCGAATGAATCCAAAAGGGACGTTTCCAGGTAAGTACCATTTTCTTTTCACGAGATATTAAAATTTTTTAATTTAAAAATTAATGTAAAGAAGTACCTACACGAAAGTGCGAAACTGAATAGAAAATTTTAAAAATTCATTCGAGTAGGTACTCGTAAATTACAAAAAGTTGAAATTCCTTCCATATTTACATTCGGTCTCTTATGCGGTCCGATGAAGGCGAGCTCGTAACCAAGTAGGGGAAAATGGAGTCATTTCCCTAGTTGGCGTCTTCACTGGCCTCGATTGAAAAAAATCGTAAAATCTGCCTCACACTATTCCATACGCCAAAAGTGATTTGCACTGGTCTCAAGAAAGCTAAAATGTCTAAAATTCTACCTTCGCTGGAATTTCATGAGCCTCATCTGATAAAAGAGGCTGATTATTGCTCTGAATGAAGGAGAGTAAAGTGGAACTAGCAAAATTCTAAAGTGGGAAATCAGAAATAACAAAAACGCGATTCGTCACGAGGACAATAAATTATAATAGGGAGATAGCTCCGTTTTTGCCACCATGAGTATCATGACTTAATATCTGAGTACATAAATAGTACTCGTTATTAATTACAAAAATCCTCAACTCATTCGATTTTAATCAATTTTTTATTGTATCTCAATACTTAATTTAGCCTTGGATCTTCTTTATCTTTGAACATTGTTATCTTACGAGTCAAGAGACAGTAACCACTAAATCAGTGCGTGTTTTAATACCGTCGGTTATATTATTGTGCAAACTTTCTTACAAAATGTCCTTATCTTGGCGTTTATGATAAGGACTTGTACACTTATACCTATACCGAGTCGAAATGCGAAAAAATAAAAATATTACTGATAAGATCGAACAGTGAACAGTAATAAAACGAACAGTAGCAAGTGTGTTTTATCTCTCGGCAGTGCGTTCTTTCTTCGTCAACGATTCTATCACAGTCCTCTTTCATGGACAGAAGAAAATGTCTTCGTCATATTGTGTTTTATTTGTTTTACTCGCCTACTTTACAATTCCAGGACAAAATTTCAGCTACCAGCAACTAGCCGAGCTTATGCCCGACAATAGCCGCGCTTCTGCTACTAATGTGAGTAATTTGGATGTAATTAAAACTACATACCTACCTAATCTTATCATATTATGGTTAAAGTAGAACAACTTCGTCGGTATCAGTACTCTGTTAAAATGATTTGGAAGAATTTTTTTTCGGTGAAAATTATTGACTTTTTTAATGTTATTAGATTTCTGAATATATTTGTATGCAGTAGCTTTCATAATTACTCGACGTGATGCTTACCTGCACAACTTTTCCTTTTTTCCTCACAAGCTATTCTAGAACGTTTCTTCCACTTGAGTACTGTTCAAACTATCGGTACTAACCACAAAAAAAATATTACTCAAGTATCGATCGTTTTAGAATACGGCTTATTTTGTTGTAAACAGCGTACAAAAGTTTCGAACAAATAAGAACTTTTACATTTTTATTGCCTTACATGACGATTTTTATACCCGGAGAACTTAAGCTCAAGTTTATTTTTGGTCAAGATTAATGATTAAACCTACTTCACAATCACGTATACTTCTTATAATTAAAATTTTATCCGGCTACGAAAGCTACGCCCACTTTAAGTTCACTTTGTCGAAAAGTTCAGCATTTCGTTGAACCAACTGGTATAATATTTTTGATCTGTTTGTTTTGTTTGCAGTGTACATTTCGTGAAATAAGTACAAAATCTAGCTGCGTGTTTATTGCTCTCAACCCGAATCATGAGAGTGGAACCTATTTGCATTCCCCACCTTCGTGGCCACAGCATGGTGCCGATGATACAACATCTACAGGACTTTCTGATTTGCAGGGTATGTAAAACTGATATGCTCAATATTTCGGTATTTATTTTTTTTTCGTATTTTTTATTACCATATTAGGGAAGTTTGAGGGGGCATATTATGCTCCTTCTGCGCCTCACTCGGTGTGAACATTATTTTAATGTATAATTATTACCCTTCTCCGTATCTTTGCTCTCTCGGATCACACAGAATGATTTTCTGATAAACCAAATGGGCCTACAATCGATACTAAATTGGTTTTTGAGTTGTGTCAATTTTTTATCATTTTTCTATCGAAGATCACACTGATTTGAGAAATCGAAGGATCTTCAACCACAAATGGATGTTTAATCAAACCCTTACATAGATAATTTTGACCACGAATTAATCAGATTACAATGAGGTGGAACGGGTGTCCTATCACAAATTTTTTGAAATAAGCAGCAATTAGAAAGAGAGAAAAGTACATAGGAATGTACAGACGAAAAGCTTTCAGAGACTGTACCTCATTTAGAGGTAGGATTCACTATTAAACTATAAGTTAAAAGCTTTAAGTTTTTTAATTTGGCAGGAACCAACAATTTACGAAGGATAACTGTAAATTTAAGGTACCTATATTACTCCCTATGCATCGAATGATTTCTATAGAGTCCTTTCTTTTATTTTGAAATGACACAAAATTGGTTTTTCTGAGTTTTAGGCTGTATCAACATAAAATTAACTTCAGGAAAATGAAAAATATTCCCACAAAAATCTTAATTTTAATGGCATGAAAATCAACACAAAAACTACACTGATTTTTGGTCTATTTGGCGTCGTTTTTTGATCTTTTTTTTTTCAGATGATTCAGAATTGTTGTTTTTATGCCGATTATTCAATAGAGCTAATAATTATGTAGCCACTGCACTTACTTATAAGACTTGCGATTGTGTTTAGATTCTATGAATTTCTTGACACTTGCTATCATTATCTATGATGCATGGATAATATGCATAAAGCAAATATTCGTGCCAATGTTTTCAATTTTGGATAAAATATTGACAAATTATTAATCTATGAAATGGTTTCAGTCGATTCAAAATAATTTATCATGTTAGTAAATGAAATTTTTTTTTTTTTCAACTATTTTCAATCTTAAAATGATCGTGTTTTTAGGACAGAAAAAATGTTTTGAAAAGTTGTCATTGTTAAATCGATGTAGAAAAATAAATAAATTGCAAAAAATGAATAGAATGCAACAAGTAAAATCACGTACTTATATTTTTTCTTCTATTTAATCATTATAAATAATATTCTACTTAGTGACGATGGTAGACATGTAAGAAGCTAGCAGAGTTTTCAAGCAGGTTTTCTTTAGAAAATCTACTTATTACGCTTGGTGCGGTATTAGCACTCAGGGTTGGGGGTGGGTACGTTTTTAGTTTTACGACCTCAGGGAAATTTTGGCACCAATAACTCAAATTTATATCATTATGTATATAAGTCAGTTTCTTTTTCCCGTGGTACAGATCGCAATTTTTGTCCTATAATCACGAAATATCATACGAGCATTTGTACTAAGCTAAGGACCTGACGTGTTGAATTTAGTGCGGATAAGCCAGACGATACTTCCGGTACTACCATTTTTGGTTTTATTTTTGCTATAATATTCTCAATTTCGCATCAATATCCACAAAATTCGGAATAAATATTTATTTTAATTCATTGTAAGACTCTACTAATTTTTACGCGGATCGGTCGAACGGTACTTCCGGTACCGCTATTTTTGTTTTCAAATTGGTTATAAAATGCCGAATTTTGGAACAATATGTACGAAATTCGAAACAAATATTTATTAATATAATTTATTGTAGCATGCTACCAATTCTGGTGCGGATCGACCCGACGACACTTACCACAAAGCTTTTTTTCCTCTTTTTTGTTTCTAATTTACATGAACTTTTCTTTTTACAAAAATTAACCACGTGTTCGTATTTAATTTCTTTTATTTCATAACTTTACTAGTCGACAACCTTGTCTTCATGATGACTAATTGTAAATCGCAATTGGGGAGATTGAGAGTCCATGTTTATCAGAACATTAGCACCAGTCGGTAAAATTTCCAGAAAATCTTATTTGTAAGAACGTATTTGGTTAGAAAAAAGAAAAAAAATTCCTGACTGTTACCGATCCCACTAAGAGCGAAAATTCTGCTTCAAAAAGTGTTTTTGGTTCATAACTGCTGCCTTTTTTACATTCTAAGAAATTTGAAAAAATGTATCTAGATGTGATACTGGTGCATTTTTATACCAATTTTAAGCCTTCTAGCTCAATAGAAATTATGAAAAATAAATGCGGACGGAAATCCGGACGTTTTTGAATTTTATATACCTAACTTATATTATATTTCTTTGATTTTATTTGAAATTATATGATTATTTACCATACTTTATCATCATCATCATAATTAATTTTTCACTTCAAGAAACAATGTTTTTAAATTTCACATTGTCTGATATTTTGTCAACAGCTAACAAATTTCATACAATCATAACATACCTACCATTAACGCATATAAACTTACAGACAATATTAATGTGACCATCAAAATTCATAATTCTTTTTCTCGAAAATTTACTTTTTCTAGCGAGGTTTGCTGCGCTAGAGTTTTCAATTTTATTTCGGTTTTTTGATAAAGCACTGAGTGACACGACAAAAACGTCGTACATTAATTTAAAAAATCATAAACACTGTCCCATGCGTTTTATTGAATAAAATTATTTTGATGATGTTTTTTGTCTCGTTTTCTTGTTGTTTCATTTTACATCATTTTTTTGGCACAGTTTGGTCATATTCTATGGGCGCTGCATTCTTCATCAGTTTGTCCGGATTATGGGGATACTTATTGCTACCTTTGCTAACTGGTACCTACCGCGATCATGTGATGAATGTGCTTGTTGGTCTTAGTTGCGGATCACTGGTCACTTCTTCCTTGTGTCAGCTTATACCAGAAGTAAGTGTTCATACAACAGTGAAAAATATTAACATTGCCCATTAAAGATCCGTTTTAAAAACATACATCGTAGGTAGTCGACACAGACATAGCAGGCCTAGCGTTGCTACGTCTATTTTTAACAAATTTAATCAGCGTGAAATTCTCTCGACGTGAGATTGATTTGATGACAGTAATAAAATGCCACGTGATTTCATTGTGACAATACCATTTTGGAGTGCAAATAATTGATAAAATATTGTGTTGAAGATATGAATATAATAACTTACTACCTAACGATTGAAAGAATACAGGAAGGATTTTGATTCGCATTATGAGAGAGATGGAATTCAGCACAATTAACACTATGACAGTTTTAACATAATCCATATTTACGACTTATTGGGTGATTTATTATATTTTTATTATTTTTTCCAACCTAGTCTTACGAGGTGTCCTCAAATTACGTTCATGTAGCAATTTTTTCGATGATTGGAGTGTGGATTATTTTATTTGTGCAGAGCTCTGCAACGATTCTGCGAAAAGCTACGATTAAGGTATGATACAGGTCGGTCCAACTCTCTTCTGAATGTTACTATGTGATTTTTCAAGTTATTAGGCTGTAAGGAAATGTATTTCAGTATCTGGTATACCTAACTACGAAGCAATTTTTCAGGAGGAATCGAGTTCGGAGAAAACCAACAAAACATCAAAAATTAATTCGGACGTAATTCGCCAGAAAAGTCGTAATGGTGGGCCTTCTTTACCTCTGGTGGACACCGATGCCACCCATCCTTTGTTCGTCAACTGTCCTAGCGACATTATTAAATCGAAAATGAGTATCAACTTATCCGCATCTGGCGCAATACCAGTCACTGACAACGAAATACGATTTAATTCCACAACTGTGAGTACCTTAACTGTAAAAGCAAGCAGTTTATCTGGAAAATAGGTATGACGATATAAAGCGAAATTTTTCAGTCATAATTTGTAATTAGTTGAAAAGATGTCTGACAATTTCGCTTATATAGAGTCATTAGCCTCGCAGAGACTGCTGAAATGAAACTGATAGCAAAATTTCATCTGTAGCTTGACGAATGAAATTAATTCATCGATAATTATGTAATTTTACGAATTTTGGAATCTTAGCATAACGAATGTTGTTCTATGCACTCCACTAATGAATTATTTTTATCCTCTTCTCAAAATGTCAGATTTTTGTGTTAGGTTTACTTACTCTCATATTCTAACGGATTCGGCTCAGGCGGAACAGGTGTATTTTTTAAACTTTAAGATTTAGAACTTAAAAGTGAATTTTCCGTTCATTTTCCTAAATTTAGAAATTTTCGATGTTTCATACATCAGAAAACTATTAATTTGAAAATTCAGGAAAACAGAAGATATTTGATTTCGTCCTGTATGACTTTTATATTTCCTCCCAACATTTTTTACTTTTTTCATACATGGGTAATATTGATATCATAGATGAAACAATATGTTTTACGAATTAATTTTTCTTTATGTTCGAGTTTTTCGAAGAGCGAGTCTTAGCATTTTAATGACAAATTTAAGTTTCAATTTTCAATACCTTAAGGATGATTGGAGAGTGATCCTACGAAAATAACCGATAGCCAAATTTTTCATTCAAATTTTCATTAATGAAAGAGATGTCGAAGTTTCGTGACAGCCAACTATTATGATTCAGATTTTACCTAGGTTTTGCAGTAATGACGAAAAGAACGAAGATTCAGTTGAGGTCTTATGATAGTTTCTACCAATATTTTGCCACTTCAAACCTATATTTATGGCCATATAAGCTTTGGTTTTGTTTTAAATGTAATCAAATTATCTGCGTTAAAATTTTGTTTTCGAATGAGAAAAAACCAAATTTTTATTATGGAATTAAGAAATATAATGATTTTTCAAATTTTTAATAAGAAACATTTTTTCTGCTTTTTAATTGTACTTTTTAATTATTTTCTAGCCGTGTGGAAGTCATTATTTGTTTAAAATTTTCATGCCCAAATGATTTTTTTTTTTTTTTTCAAGTTAAAAAAGAAAGGAATGTCAAAAACATGACTAAATAATTAATAAAATTATTCGTATCAATCTCCATCTTCAGATTTTTATTCGACGTACGATTGTTTGAAGAAATTGATTTCACTTTTCCAAATGACCTCAACAATAACAACTGTTCACCATTTTTAATTGTACCACAAACTTCGTAGTATTTGCCTCTCCTCCCCAAGAGATGAAACGAGTAGTAGACGTACACATATTTTATTTAATATTAGCTATAACGTGTGTGTTACATAGTTGTCAGTCAGACATTGCAGTTTTGAAAGTCTAAAAGGAGAAGGAGGCAAACTCTCAAAATTAGCCATAATTATACTGGCTGGTGATTTCATGAACAATTTCATGGATGGAATATCGATTGGTGCTAGTTACGCATACCATCTGTCAACTGGATTGAAACTGACGGCTGCTATTTCTTTCGAAGAGTATACACACAAACTGGGCAAGTATGATTTTTAGCTAAAATTGTGTAATAATTCTCCAAACGACGAGTATCTAATGAAGATTATTAAATTAACGAATGAATTTATGCTGCAGGTGACTTTGCCATTGTTTTTCAATCTGGTATCCCAATGAAACGCGTCCTATTTTGGAATTACTTTACCTCTTGTGCCTGTTTCTTGGGCGTCGTCATTGGTATTGGTTTAGGAAGTTTTCATTGGTCTAAATACATATTTTCATTTGCCAGCGGTCTCTTTCTGTTCATTGCTTTATCAAATATGGTACGTGTGAGTTTACAACCATTATTTAAAATCAAAAAATGTTTGCGCGAGTCAAAAATTTTGTCTTCACTCATATTTGAGAAATTAGAACTAGGGATACTTATTATTTCTATTTAAATCTCAGATAATAATGGTAATACCTACCTAGAAGTATGCGGTAATTTCCACCTAATTGTATTTTCACTTACCTATAGTGTTTTCGTCTTAAAAACCAATATTTTAAATCCTGAATGTTTGTCGATCAAAATCGATGATTCTTTTGTATTTTGTGAAAACACCATATTTTAATGGTGGAAAAAATTGCACAAATTCACAAATTTTAAAACGTGTCCGGTTAAGTTCTACAGTGCTTAGGTAAGTATATGAGTTTTAAGTTTGAATGGAATTTATATCAGACATCAACTATCTTTATATCCACTTAAAGATTCTTCATGGTGCCTTACAGTTGGTAGAATTTTATTCACCTAAACTATTTTCATCCATGATGGGTAAGTCTTTAAAATGTTCTCACCAAAGAATTGTATCTGATCTCATTGTATTTTAACTCATCCAAAACCGTATACATTTCACTCCAATTTGTCGAATTTTAATAGAAATTTTGAGATAAACATCGAAAAACGTTTTATTCACCTAAAATAAAGGAGTAAAAATTGATTTTTGATATTTATCGTAATAAAATTCGTGAAAAATTATCAATTTAATAGGTAATAAAATTTATAAATCCTTTGAATAGGTATCCACTAAGTATATAAATAAATACAATCATCTAAATTCTTGTAGTCTAATTCTCTTTCTGAACTACACCAATAAAGAGAAATGAGCAGAATGATTTAGTGGACTTGTACGTTGAGTAGAAGGAGGCCTAATTCATTTTTTATTCACCAATTAATATAACTTCAGGATGAAATTTATCGAACAAGAGATTTGCTCCTTTCATTTTTTTATCTACTAATTCTTGGTAGGTACATATTTATTACATTTTCATGGCGTAAACACTATATTTCGTGCATCAATTCACGTTTTTATTTTAAAAGCTCATTTGTTTTTAGTGGACTTTATGATAAACCTTCGATAAGATTTATCAAAAATCCGTGTTTTCTGTTATTATTCTATTTATTAGGGTTTTTTTAACGCATTTATTTACTTCAAAATACAAATCAACAATACAAAGACAAAGAATTGCAGTAATTAATATCAAATTAATGGTTGTTTTTTCTCTCGCCGTTGGGACTTGAGCAAAGCGAATGCTGCAAGTATAGGTATCGTCATTCCGAAGTATATAATTTTTTAATTTTTTTCTATTTACAGATACCGGAAATGATAAATATGTTGAAACTTAGCTTGAATAAAAGCAAAAAACTGGCCATCATTTCGTTAATCGAACAACACGTAGGTTTTATTATTGCATTCGTTGCTTTATTGATTATATCGACATCACTGAATGACACTTCTATACATTCTAAATCGATTTAATAAGTTCATAAGCTCTTGACATTTTATTTGTAGCCTTTAAAACATGCATATACTGCAACAGAAGTATTCTAGCGTCGTGTATTCTAAATAAACTGCATCGTTTAGATAACAACTTATTGCTCTCTGAATCTATAGTTTTTGTTACCAAAGGAAAAATTATAGAGCAATATTCTTTATAAATGAGTTTCATGTTAAATTCTGCTTTCAAACAAGACCAGAAAAAGGATATCTTTGAACATCTGCTCTTTTTTCAATTTATTAAATAGCGGAAATTTTGTGCATGCTCTGTACCCAACTGCAAAGTTTTCAAGAAACAACATACCCCATATCTGTCCTATTATGAACAAATGAAGTCTAATAGACCTATTTGAATACGAAAAATCAAAACTTATTAATTTTGATGACTATTTGCATTATAGGCCTGGTATGTACATGTTTTAGTTGATCATTCTAGTTCCTTGGATTTATTTCAAGAATATTTTTATTATTTTTGTTTTCACTCCGTTAAAAAAAACTGTGCATGAATTACCTATTACGCTATTGACAATTATATTATTTATTTATGTTAGAATTAAAAAAAAAAATTGTTTATATTTTGCAACGTATGGTTTATATGTATACCTACTTAGTATTACTTGACATAATTTCTATGTTCTATTAACACTACAACGTGTCATACTCATTAAAGAAAAGCTTTTTCTCATACATAGCTTATTAACAATTTTATTTGTCCGCTTGGTCAAAATGGCTAACCAACAGATAGTTATTTTAATAAAAGTGCTAAAAATAGGTGATTTTGACACGAGTATCAATCGCCTACCTTTCACACGTATCACGCACTGTTTTTTGCAACACCACTCCCTTCTCAAAAAAAAAGTTGAAAATTTGTTTTTTGGAACCAAATAATAATTAATAATTAACTTTTTAACAAAAAAATCTCCTCACTCCTTTCACCCAACTAACCCCAGAAATAATGATTGGACACATTTTTTTTAGAGCTAAATAATTAACTTAATAATTTTACTTTACAAAAAACAAAAAAATGAGAAAGTAGTTGAGCCGTGCGAAAAAGTCAATTCGAAAGTGCGCATATGCCCAATAATATTTTTTCGCTTCGTATTGAAATTCACTATTTTTTGTTCAGACAAAAGGTTTTAAAAAACGTATTTTTTGGTTGTTATGGGGATTTACTCCAATGAATACAGAAGGTCAACCGACAGGTTTGGCCCATTGCCTAACCCACCTAATATTCCACTGGACATTAAACTAACATCTTATCTGTATGGATTCCTACAGATGATAAACACCAAGTGACGACGATCCTACACATTGCAGTGTAGAGAATATTGAGGCGATACCGATGTATTTAGGCATTCGCAGATGCAGTACTGTAAGCAGCCAACATAACCACTAATTTCAGCTAAATTTAGTTATCGCACTAGTCTCCTCTGTAACTTGGCACTAAATATATTGTCTACATATGCCTGAGAAAGACGTGGTCAACAAAGTAGTTCCCCCACTATCTGTAGGTGTCATCACCTATAGCTGTGTATTGCTAAAACAATTTTACAATGAATTATATTGAATGAGATATTAGTTTTGCTTTATAGGACTACACCAACTTACACCAATCTGCACCAGGAGGGCGATTTTACAAATGTAGAAATATTATATGACTTTACGCCAAGTTTTATTTGAATATTTGTGAAATATCCTTATTGGTGTAGGTTGGTGTAAGTTAGTGTAATCCTATCAAACAGGGCTATTATGTACATAAATAATAATTTATTGAAAATGTTTCATTAAAAATTCGTCTTTAAGAGTTTTTGGACAAGTGATGAGCAGTAATTGATCACTAGGCAAAACTGCAAAAAACGGAGAAAAATTTTAAAAATCGTTATTTTTATCCTACTTTTTACAAGAATTTGACAAGATAAATTGATTTGATTCGCAGATTTGATATTATTAATGTGATAACGTTTCTCTTTTTGCTGTAGGAATTCTAGAATGAAATTGATGGTCCTTTTTTAAAAAAAAAGTTTCACAAACATCCATATTACATCATTCCTATTTAATATTATTTTTACATTATACATCGATATTCGATTGTCTCATCAATATCGATGTCGTATTAAAAAAAAACATCAAATTTAGTAAATCCATTGAAAAATACATTAACATTTTCAAAATTACCATTATTTATTTATTGATATAAAATGAAAATGAGTAAATATCGATTGTTGCTGTGATGATAAGATTTTTATTTATATGAAAACAAAAAACGGTTGAATTTAAGGATGTCATGAGCCCATGAATTTAGTATTTCAATTCATTCATATTATTCAAATAATAAAATTACCGACATGAAATCATCGTGTGTTTTAATTTTCGTTCAAAATATGTGATTTAACGTAGTTGGTTGAAATCATGACTTCCGAAAATATAAGTTATTTGATCACTCAATGAATTTACTCTGGTTGATCAAATTAGCACCCATTGTCATGCAGAAAATAAAAACGTTAACACATTAAATGTTCCAGTCCTTAGCCTACTAAAACTGGGTCTTTTTTTGATAAAAAAATCAGCATCGATTACTTGCTCATAACTAATCGATTAATCGATTTTCCAGATTAATCAATTATTTTACAATCAATCACTCAAAATAATCGATTAATCGAACAGTTTTCGATTAATCGCGTATCACAACTACGGACTGAAAATAATAGGTGCTAGTAAAAGTCAATCTCCGTTTAGGTTTTTATTAGCTCTTCTCATTGAAAATTGAAATCATAATTCTTTCTAATCTCCATTGAATTTCTTTCTCTGGTTTTCCTGTTTTAATTTTAGCTGGTTTTAAAACCTGAAATTTAGAATTTGTTAAAGTAGGGTCTAGCACTATGATGGTTTTTCATTTCATAAAAAATTATGACGTTTCGTCAAAAAATCAGAAATGTATATACCTATCTTCATATTATATTATAATAATTACGCCTATGTTTATTACCTTATGTAATATATATCAAACTCCTTTCTTGTAAAAACAATAGATATATATGTTGCAATTATAGTTCAATAGGGCTGAAAATTGGTTGGCACATAGGTAGATTTATGCATAATCTGACGTGGGATTGCTTTTGGTGCACATCAAGTTGGGGTTTCGGGTGTATAGGGCAAAAATGAGTTTCACCAATGAAGATGCTAAACTTTTCTAAAAAGAGAAGATAATTCCCGATGAATCAAAAAAGCTGTGCCAAAAGTAGGCTAGCTGTTATTTTATCTGCTAAGCAATAATTTATTAATAGGGTTTTTTCTTTTAATTTCATTTTTTTTTTCGATTCATTTGTAACTTTATAACTAGACAAAACAGTTCATTATAATTTCGCTGATATCTTGACGAAGTCGGACAAAACTCTTACTTTGGCAGAACAGGGGCTACAATAATTTTGTATTATCAATGATAATTTCTGTAATTTCATAACTAGGTAAACAAATCTGACAATAACAAACAGAAGGGGGTTCTGATTTTAATGTAGGTAGGTACGTTATGAAGACATGGAAAATTGTTTTCGCTTTTTTATTCTTTTTTTTTTTTTCACGAAAAAACAAAAAAAAAAAGAAATTACTATTTTGGATTTTCTAGCCTAGCATGCGCCACTAGTTTTTTATTTTTCTTCTGCCGTTCTGTCATGCAACATTTTTTCATACTTTTCATACGTCTTCTTTCATCGCATTAATTATTACAGCCTATAACAACTGGCTCTTTTTACTTTAAGGCTTTAAATTGTTAACAATCATATATTGATTTTTTCTGCGTCAAGTCGGGGCTAAAACGACTGAACTGCAAAGATTCTCGTACTCGTATACATTTTCGACTCGCTTTTAAAAAAGAAATGTCCTAAAAGTTAACATAAATATGGAAAAATCCTTGAAACTTAAAAAATAAAAAAAAATTAAGAGAAAAAAGTTTTAAAAATATCAGAAACTCGATAAGAGCATAAAACTCGTCACGAGTTGTTGCGAAGAAATTAACCTTCGTAATCCCTTGCTAAGGGTGTTTGGTTGAGAGCAGAAAAAGTATAGGACGAAAAAGTGCGACGCCCACTACGTAAACATCATTCAAACATTTTCCAGTTTTACAAAGTTATAACACGTTCGCCAGTTATTTGCTTCTTAAACTTTTTGTAACTGAGTTTAAAATTCGGGTAACCTCATGTCCTCATTCAACGAAGGCCATAATTTATTTTCGACTCGAGTCAAACTACAGCGTGTACGTTGAAAAGTTAAATTAAACGAAGTAGGTAAAGATACGTAGGTAACAAAAAAAAAAAAAAAAGGAAACATTCGTGAAGTATCCTCACAAAAACAAAATTTTTTCTCAGTTCTTTTTACCTAAAAAATGGTTGGAAATAATTATGTGAAATGACGAAATTTCACTACATAAATGGTGCCAAATGGGTTGTTCAATATTCTCGAATAAAAATTTTTAAACATCATTGGTCATAATTAAATTTTTCTTAAAGGTGCGATCTAGAAAATTTAATAACCTAGAGGAGATTTTTTCATTTTTAATGGAGAGAGTAATCTTATCTAATTTCAATTTTTTATTCGTGACAATACTCAGATAGGTACGTATACGAAACAATATTCCACATTTTTAATACAGAACATTTCATTTGGAGAGAAAACCGCAGCAGTGAAGAAAAATTCATCTTTTTCACCATATTTTTTTTTTTTTTCGTTTTCTCATGCTTGCTTTTCTTCAACATTCTCTCTCACTTCAATTACGAATTAATTTTTTTTTTCCCATCATCTTACAAAAATGTCATATGTTGTATTAAATCTCTTGAAAAAATTTATGACTAATTTTCTTTTTCAATTTTATCCTTAATTCTTGCACAGTCAACTGTTGGTGAGTATCGAAATTTAACGAAAAAAAAAAAAAAAATTTAAAAGTTCATTTAATATACGAGTGTATTGATTTTTATGAGTTTTCCATTATTTTTTTAATAGGCTGAATTTTTATAACTTGAATCATGATTTTTTTTACGTTCGTTGGTTTCCGTCACTTTTTTCTTTTTATTATTTTCACTTCCTCGGCGGTTAGATCTTTTTTCCTACGAAAGAATAAAAACTGGAAGTAAAGTAATAATCAAATTTTTAACGAAGTTTCCTGTCGTGATTCGGAAAATGTGCCGCAAGAAGACCGATCGTATGGTGCGACTGTCACAATTTCTTCAATTTCACGCTTTTAAAAATATTATTGTTAACGGATTACGTTAATTTCGTAAAATCATTTTCGTTGTCTACGGTGGTCGTAAGGATATAGGCTGGAAAAAACAAATTAATAGGTTATCATATTATTGATAACGTTACGAATGTTTTTTTCTTTTCTCTCTTTTTTTCGTCACTTTATGACTACATAAACATTCTCAGCAGAACCCACAAAAATATTCTTCATAAAGTTTGGAAACGACCTCGAGGTAATATTTTCTTTCGGAAGCTGGACTATAAAAAATTTCTCGTACATATTATTTAAAAAAAAAAGAAAATAAAATAAAATAAACGAATTTATTTACCTGGACATTTCTCGATTCATTCGAGCACAGTTCAAAATTGGGGAACTTTAAAAAAGAATAAAGAATGAACCAACTAACCAACCAAAAAAAATAAAAAACACTTAATCCGAAATATTAAAAAAAAAAAAACAAAAAAAACACCGATAAATTTTTATGAGGCAGAACATGAAACCAATCGCAACGCTCGTATCGCAAAAACTGAAAAGAAAACTCAGAGGCAGAAATTTTCACGGACGTTTGAGTTCGGAGTTTCCCCATTGAGAAGAGCAGATGAGTAAAAATATAGTTAGTTGCTCGAACGTGGCAACACTGCTGCGCAACGTTACCCGTATCCCGCACCCGCGACGATGCGTAACGATATCTGTCGACAAACGAACGATGCTACCAATTTTCCGCTTTTCCAAAGCCTCCCCTCTAACATTACCATCGCCTTTCCAAGCCCCCTTTTACTCCCCACTACGGCCACCGTTAATCCCGCCATCACATCCCAACCAAATATGTTCCATCCTGTCTGGGGTGAAGAACTTAGGATTTACCACTACACTACCCTTCGTCTTTTTTTCTCTATATTACAGCATAAAAATATAGTACGGCCAGCTTTGTACGAATGTTGTTCATATTGTATTCTGTTCAATGGTGACTCAATGGATTTTTCCTACGCAAAATCTATAATTGTTTTCTGGCCTTTTTGTTCTTTTTCGCTCTTCGTCTTTCCGTGTCCATATTTTTCGTTCTGTCTCTTGCTCTCGCTCTCTCCCCTTTTTCATTTCTTTCTATTTGACTCCTTCGATTTTCAGTTTTTATCGAATGAATTTCATTCAAGGTTTCTGCGTCTCACGTTCTTAGGGTGTGGAAAATGATAAGATTCACCTGCCAGCAAGGTGTAGGCCTGCGTACATTAAAAGAGATTTTATAAAACTTTTCAATAAAAGTTAAAAGCGTATAATTTGAGCTGCTGTCTCAAAAAAATTTGGTGAAGTTTTAAATTTAAGTATAGACGGCTACATGAAAATGTTCCATGTAATTTAATTTCGTTTCTAGAGATTTTCGTTCGTATTTTCAAGGAAAAAAGACAGTGTATCTCCGCTAAGACTCATTAACATATTAGGCGAAAGAAAACAATCCTCGTAGGCCTATAGCGAATCTAATAGAATTGGTAGTGGAAAAAAAAAACCTTACTATGGTTCTTTCAATGTTGGAATTTTTGATAAAATTTACGAGGTTATTTGTTGGTCACCGATTTTATGCAAATTTCATCGAAAAATTAATTTTAAAAATGTCAAAAAAGTCAATTTTTATACCGTAATAGTTGAAAAAAAATTAATATTTGATTTTTTTTTGGTATTAAATTTCAGCTAATATTTCAGAAAGAAAAAAAAATAATAGACTAATACGTAGTGAGGCGTCCGAAATCGATTCCTGCCACAGTCGCCATATTTTATAAGGCATATGAAATCGATTCCTGTCACGTGTCAAAAAGTCAACCTTTAATGTATAGTGGTGTTTAAATGCTAATGACGTCACAATGTCCTAAAGTTAGGGCATCATGCAGCCGAAACACTGAATCGAGGAGTCTTGAATTGTGTTTTCAAGACATTTTATTTTTTTGACTTTGACTATGTCCTACGGCTGAATTCTTCTTGACTTGAATTAAACTTCTTCGGACACGGCAAAACGCAGCTTACATTTGTCTTCATACCTCAGCAAATTAATATGACGAATCAACAATAAGCTAAGTTGTGCGGACAGAAGAGCCTAACAAAATTTCGATCCATACAAGGTTTGAAACTTACAAAAACGAACAGCAGAATTATTTTGTCAAAGACTATAATTACAAAAGAATCATAGTGTCAACAAAGTGGAACAAAGCAAAGTGTGTAGTGGAAAAATAGAAAGTTAAAAAAAAGCTATGGCAGACAACAAGTAGGGGAAACCATCAGAAAGCTGTTGTGTCTTCATCTAATTGTGTGTCTTCATGAGTGATGGTTTTGTTGTTTAAAAGACTCCTAATATGAAACTTTAAGTCTCGGAGCTTTTGGTTGAAAGTGAGAGTGAGGTGAAAAAATTACTAACATAGATGGAGTCAAATCCACTATGCGCAAAGAGAAGGCTCGATGCGGCCTTTAAATGACAGAGCAAGGCAGTCATCTTGAACCAAGCTTGTCTTAAAGTTGTCTTCAACACACCAAATTTCCCTCCTAACAGATGCCAGGAACTTCATCTGATCGTATTGTCGACTGATGCTTCACCTCGCAGGTGTTTTCAAAAGATCGCCTTGAAGCGCAATGTACAACTGGCAAAACTAGAAATGACTTGTGTGTCGTCACTACTAATCCTTCATGACGAAAGAACATTCCTAGTTTGCCTTTGTCTTCAACTGAACCTATCTGGAATACCAACTACCATCCTAGTTGTCTTCAAGGTAGATCAGATTGAATCGTACTCTGCATCTCAAAGATGGTACACATATTAAATTGCCTAACGTGAGGACTTAAACGTACGACTTGTGACTTGGACCTGTTGCTATCCGCCTACATAAGAAGGAATCATTTGCAAAGACAAACCCAGTACCAGGTGTCGCCAGTGCAAAGAAGAGAGTGATTTAAAATTAGAATTTGTCTTTACAAATCAGTTCTTCTTGTTAAGGAAATTTCCCCACTCATTGTCTGCTAATTGCCTTCAAACATACGATGTCGATAACATAAAAAGCGAGAAGAAATATAAAATGTCTACAACCAATAAGATTACAGAAAGCAGAAATATATACGTCGACATACAATAGGCTAAAATGCACGTGGATGACTGATAAAATGAAATATAATAAAATATATTAAATGACTGCAAACCGCAAGCAAAGCGTGAAAAAGACCGGAGATAAAGCAAAAAGGTTGGCTGCATTCATGACTGTCGATGGGTTTTTACTTTCATTCAATTCGTCTTCATTTAATATATGTCTCATGGCGCCAGTCTGTCGGATCGAACCAAATTATTGTCTAAAATTGTCTGAATTTGGAAGAGTCATTACTGAAATAAAATATATTATAATCGCCTGAAAGAGAATTAGATTTTATTTCTGTCTTCACGTCTTCATCTGAATACGAGTTCGAATTCGGATAATATAATGTCCGAATTTGAATTTTGTCTCTCGAAAAATTGTCTTAAATTGTGACGTCATTATGTTGTCAGAATTTGTCAAAAAATAATTTTTATTTGAAGGTCCAGATCTTGGACTTCTCAGTAGGTACAATAAAGAAATCAAAATATAAAAAATTTAAGAACCTATATTATGTAATAAGTTTATTTTAAAAACGAGTTTTTTTAAAAGAAAAGCTTCTATTTCTGTTTTTTGACTTTGGCTTTGGCTTCTTCCAAAATAAATATTATCTGGCTGCAGTACTGGTATATTTTAAAATCACAGTAGTAAATAGAATAAAAGCTTATGAAAAAAAATATATATATATAAAACTTGTTTTTGGGCGTTGATATTTTTATGAAATTAAATAAAACGGAAGTTAATAGATGATTAGTTGGCAAATAAAATAACATCAAGCCTAATTTCGGCCCATCTTCTTTGGTTCATTTGGTCTTGGTAATAGTTGAAGATTTTCTCTAATAAGCTCTACTCACGAAGGGTCGAGCAGATTAGAACCAAATTTCGCATTATGGTATAGAATAAAACATAATCAATGATTGTACTAAATTTGATGACTATTTCTCGAAAATTGCACATTATAGAACCATTATAGAACAATTATACTGCTAAAAACTGCAATATAATAGAATAATTATACCGGGCTACCGTATGGCCGATTCGCACTAAAAACAATAGGCCTTATCCTGGTCCGTATCAAAATATGAGTACTAAATTTCGCGATTATCGTAAACTGTACCATATTATACAAAAAATGTGTACCTATCTATACCTACTTATGTAGATATCTTATCTTATATATGTATAAAAGCCACTTCTGTAACGCTATCCTGTGACCATAGCTACAGATATTTATGTATTTGACTACGCTTATATTTCAATTTCAGTCCAACTCAAAATCATTTTTTTCTTTCATCGTGCCCATGATTAATTAATAATTTCGACATATTTATGGTTTACGTACCTATGTCGGTGAATTATTGCTGCGTAACAGCGTTGAGTATACTCGCTACTAATAAATTATATAGTACATGTAAAAGTTTTTATACATGTCCATCACTTCAGAATCGTTCGACAGATAAAACTGAAATTTTCAGAACTATTTTTGCTGTCCTAAAAGAAGTTTTTAGTCAACTTGAAGGTACGTAGTCTCATAGGGGAAATTTTTAGATTTTGACCCCGCTTCACAACCAAAAAAACTTTTGAAAATTATTTACGTAAAAATATATTGTATTTGATGATATTAGCATGACTTCAAAATTTCATGCCTTTGCATCACCTCAGATGAAAATATCAAGTTAAAATTTTTCTGAATTATTCCTGATGTTTCAAGAAAAGTTATAAGCCAATTTGGTAGCCCGTAGCCCACTGGCGAAAAATTGTGGATTTTAACCCTTCCTTCGTCCAAAAAAATTTTTGGGAATCATTTTTCAGTCAAAAATTTAACTATAGCCATTATTGGTGCTCCATGATATTAGAATGCGCTTAAGATTTTATGTTTCTCAAATAAATTAGCAAACTGAGAGAGATATAATTATGAAGAAATAGTGAATTTATTAGAAGTACAAAAATAAGTAGAGATTGAGAGAGTGAGATGGGGAGAAGGAGACAGAGACCAATTGAAACAGTAGGTAAGTACGTTCAACTGATAAGCCAAACAAAACGAATGACGATGAAGTTTTGCTTGGAGATACTAAAATTAAAATATTACACGCGTACGGATAGCACGTGCAATGAAAATTTTCTTCGAAAAACACAGAAGAAAATCCAATTTACTTTTCGTTTGGATCTGACTGAAACTATGCGACGTGATAAGTACGTGTGGTTTTTAATTTTTGTCCTTTTTTTTCTTTTTTTATTAGATCAAGAGTATAAATTCAGATTCATGTACTTACGTACTTTCGTAATCGCAGTAATGCATTACACGCATTTTCATTTAGTCTTCGCTCTTTTCGTCGAAGAAAATAGCACGAGGAAGAGAAAATAACATAACGAAGACAGACAGACTGGAGGCTCAGTTTGTTTTTCATGACACGTCATACTTTGACCAGGAGAACTCCGCATACCTTTTGTGAAGATCAAAAATGGAAGCCGAAAAATTACATCACGATGCACACAATGTCGTGAAAATGTTCAAAATTTCTTCTTTATCTTAATAATTTTTTTTTTTTTTTTTTTGTGAATTACAAAATTTTAAACTATAGTAAATTAAAGTTAATGGTACAAAATAGATGAATCGAAAAAGTATATCTACAATGGCAAGATCGGCAGGTATGCAAAAGGCTCTGCTTTTGCAACGTTGTAGGCAAAGGTGATGATAGGAGGTGGGAGCTCCAGTTCCAAAAACCTGGAGAAGTTTCCATAGAAAAAATTCGAAAAATAAATTAATAAAATACTGATATCAAATAGAATTGTTTTGACTCTAAGTAATACAGTGGAGGATCCAGAAGGTCATTTTTTGGGGGAAAATGTCAAAATTTTTTGCACTTACAGTTGAAATCTTTTTTTTTGCTCTTCAACTAATTTTCGAAGTTTTTATCCGAACTCTGCGGCCATATTATAATTTTTTTCCTTACTTTTTTATATTTTTTCTTTTTTTTTGGCATTTTATGGGAAATTTTCCCATTTCTTCGCTGGATTCTTCACTGAAGTAACAAGAGCTTGACCAACTGCCATTTATTAGTTTTATCCTACCTTTGTCTTCGGTTGTAGAAAGTCTATCCAATTAAAATCTCAAAGAAAATATACTCAACAAAATACCTATGTCTAGAAGAAATTTTTATGGAAAAACTCGACTTGATGTCATACACGAATATCACAGGCGAAGCTTTATAGATCTTAATTCAGCAATTCAATCAAGAAACTTATCAAATTCAATTTTTGAATGAAGCTCCCATCGTAGTTTTCTGGGGATCAACGTCCAGGTCCTAATTGGATAAATTTCTTTACAGATTTTTCCAAAACTTCCCTATTTACAAAATCAGAATTGGAAAATAATTGGCGGTATCAGTGAGTAATTATTGTTTGATTAATCAGCAAAAAGTATACTGATTTCTGTAAATGCAGGAAAATTTGCAGAAGCTGCAGTAGTCGGTATTCGTCTGAGTGCTATTCGAATATAGAAATTAAATTTCAATTTGAGAAGATTTTTGCGTCCCATTCATCACACAAAAATACAAATCGCAATGAATAAATTTTTTAAAATTTCATAATAAAGAAGCTTGTCAACTTACACCTGAATCATAGTGTTATGTAACACATTTACTCTTACTCTACCCGTCATTTTAAAACATCTTTATGCGCATTTCGGACCACTAACTGTTTCCAAACGCATTCTCGCTACTCTCAAACATACCTATAGGCACCTGCCATCATTTACACCCCTAAATTGATTTCACTTAAATATAAGGCAAATCGAGAGTAATAAAATGTACACTTTACGACACATTGAGGTTGACACTTCGAGGAAAATACTTTCAACTACTAGATTAACTAAAACACCTACTACTTTTCCAAGTTTTTCCTATATTCTTCTAATAATACAAATATAGGTAAATATAGAAAAACAGTACATAAAAACTATTTAAAATTTGATCAGTGGCTTATGAAATATATTATAATCCAATTTACCGAAGTACAGAATATATCCACTTTCACCCTGTGTTTTCCAGCCACTCAATATTCATCCCCAAAACACCAAAACTTGTGGAAATTCTTCCATTAAATCAAGGGTTTTGACAGCCTTGCTTACTCCTCTAAGGGAAGCCACCGCACTTTCCCTGCCAAAACCCCCAAATCTGATCCAACATGCAATCTTGATTTCCAAAGAGACTTCACTTACTAACTGGATGTCTTAGGAAGAAGGTCTCTTTTTTACACTTACCTACTGGCTATTGCAAGAACAAGATCTTTCTTCCAGACTTTACATACTGGGTGAGGATCTTCTTTTTTACTTATTTACTTGCTGATCCTCTAAGACTTAATTCATTTTTGGTTAAGGTATATTAGCCTATATTGTTTTCTCCTCGTGAAGGTAGTTAAAGTTAACGTTTATTAATATTATTAAAGGCAATTAGGGGTAAGTTTGATTATTTCTCGTGTATTTCTTTGTGAATTTAAGCAATTGAAATTCCTCGTTTTGAGGAAAATAAAATATTATTTTTATTTGCCATCAAAATTGTCTTTGGTTGAGCTTCTCCCAACACCTAACAAATCACATTAAAGTCGCTCCATAACATTACCTTCAATTTTACTAGAAAAATCATAGGTACCATAGGCACCACAGCTCTTTTATTTTTTTCAGGAAGTTTGATTTAGGAAATTAAATAATAATGTTGTAGGGTTAGACTGCACACAGACAAAATGGCAATAATCTTTCCCATTGGATAAATGTTAATTAAAATCAATAGATCTACGTCAAAGGTACCACTACTTCGTCCATTTTGCGCTCTAAATTGCAGTATTAAAATCACACTTTATTTCATCATTTAAAGCCAAATATTCCTTATTTTCGAAAAGAAAATTTTTTTTTTCATTCTTCATTAGAACATTTTGCGTGGTAGTACTTCCCCTTTTGAAACACAAAAAATCAGTCGCTGATTTCATCAGCACGCAGCAGTCACCTTGACACAATATCTTAACACCGCCACACGCAAGTATGGTCTACGGGCTAAATCTTTCGGTGCGTATCGATCTTTGAAAAGCTGGCAAAAAATTAATGTAAAAATTAGAGAAGGGCGAAACGTCAAAATTAAAGCGACATCAGCTTTGAACAATTAATCGCGAACATCTGTTACATTATTCGTCGACAGACTAGAACGAAGGGGTGACACCGAAACAGAAAAATAGGTATTTTATAGCAGCGCACACGGATCACAATACCTATGTCAACAGCAGTAACTGAATTAATAAGCATTTTCTCATTATTAAATGAAAACATATGGCCGCCGCGTCACGTCGTCGTCCTCGTCGTCGTGTACCGCACCAACCCTTACCGACGGAATTTGCACCCTCCCCCACGTATATCGAAACCGCCCCGACACCTAACGGCCTCTTTCCCACCCTCCTTCCAGCACAAAACTGAAAATTGTCTCGTTAATTATGCACAGTGCCCAGTATCGACGCAGACAGACTAATTAGTTCGAAAATTTTTGAACTTTTTTTTTTATATACCGAATTATTTGCACACAATCTTTATATTAATTTACATTATTTGGTAACGCACCTACGCAGTAATATAATACTGTCTCATCCCCTCCTTCTTTTCTACTTACAAACTAGACGAATGAACGCCGACACAGAACAGCTGCAGAGTTTACTGGCGTTCAAACGATTTAAGTACCCATACTGCTACTTAAAAGATGCTTGAAAATCGTACTTTCAAACCGAAGAGAAAAATTATGAAAAGAAAAATAATTTTTGTTTTTCTCAACGAACTTCGAACGGATGTGCTGTAGACGATGAAAAATTTGAATCAAACACTGCGTGTAAAATATTCTTAGAATGCTGAACAAATGTAAAATCTACAGGTTGTTTCACGCCTCACAAAAATACTCTGATAATATTCATTTTTAACTAAAAATAAAATTGGTCGGTGTAAACTTAGGCTATTTGGAACTAAGTCGGCACATTCAACGCTAAAACAATAGACTACCAATAATTAAAAGTTCCAACTTCTTGATTTTTCGTCGAAATAGGCTTAAACAACCTAGTATATCAGAAAATAATATACCTCATATTATAACTAAATTTATGTGATAAATCTGTTTGGTGGATTATTATAATAATTCTTGATTATTTGGATTACCGAAAAATTTTCGTATAGAATAAAGCAAAAATTCTAAACCCTCAAAAAATGAAAAGATATCTTCAACTTTGAAAGAGGAAATTACATGGAAAAGCTTAAAGTGAATTTATTGTCGCTGAACAGAAGTTATTTTGACCTTTCAATAAAAAGTGGCCCATGCTTTGACTATATAGCTTAATGGACTGCTAGAACTGATAAAATCTTGAAGCCGAACAATGCAGGCGTTACTTTTTGAAAAAGGTACTTGGTGTGAAAACTGAATTTGTATTGAGTTATATTATTGTGACTCCTAACAATATAAGCAGATACTAGTGAAATATTAGAACGCTATACCAATTTATTGTCTGAAATTAATGAGTGAAACGTTCGAATAATGATTTAAATTAATCGACGAACTCTTCAGAATGTGAAAATGTAAGTTTTAATTCTACAAAATTGTTGATGAATCGCACTTGCTAGAAAGCAGCAAGAAAAAAATTCAGGTACCTTTAAGTACCTACTTACTTGAAAATTGATATTTTTAGCATCATTATAGATTTATAGATGAGTATTCTTCGCAGGAGTAAAAACAGTTTTGTACGTTTAAGTTTTGATTTTTTTTTGTTCTATATTAGTCTTAATCTAGATTTTTAGGTATTCACATGAATTGATGCATCGGAAAAAATCTTTGTTATTAATAGTTTGGTGGTCAAGCATTAGGCTGAGCTCCCAAAATTTAAGAAGTGTTTTCCAAATTTTCAATTATGTATATCATTTTTCTCTTTGAATGTGAATGAGCATTAGAACATGTTTATAATATTATCCTGAAACAAATGTGTTAAATTCAGTGACAATTGTTTTTTGAATAGCCAGTTTGATTCTAATTATTTTCAATTTTCTTAATCATTTTGGAATTGAATTTCTGAATTTAACTTCACACTGAAAAAAATACAAAAGAAAACGGGCGTTTGGTAGAAAATTTTTGCAATAACTCCTTGGAAAATTTACCCGAATCCAAAACACTTTACTTACGTAGGTTCTGAATTGTTATACAATCTTTGACAAAAATATGTACCCACAATTTGAGAGTGTGAGTAAACTTGTAAGTAAAACTTTAGAGAACGATATTCTTTTAAGTTACACTACGTGTTTGTACTTTCACTTATCACCAAAGGTCGTGTTTTGTAAAAAAACGCCAGTTAACAGTGCCTTCAGCGGTGTTCCATTTAACCCTATGTATTTCTTATCAGTTCTAGCAGTCCATTAAGTTATATTGTCAAAGGGCCATGATTATAATTGAGTCTAACCACAGACGAAAATGTTAAAAGGATTTTTTTCTGAGAGCAAAAATATTCAATCCCCTAACCCTCAACGGGATAAAGAAATGGAAAAAACACATTGATAACCAATCAACTTTGAGAATTTTTTGCCGAAATGTAGAAACCAGACTTTTTCAAAGATTTTTGCCTGCATTTGTGGTACACTGAAAAATTTCATCACGTGATTTTTGTTTGATCAATGAAGTTATGTGTGCAGTAATTGGTTTAATAAATTATCAAAATGATGATAAGAATCGCTAAAAAAAACAGTTGGTTTAATCGATAATCATCAATAAACAGCCTATTGCTTACTATTTTGAAATCAAAATATGAAAACTGACTCAAAAATCATAAAATATTTATTTAAGACGTAATAAATAATTATACGTATTGTACCTACCTATATAGGTAACAATGGAGAAAATGATTAGCTACGCTGTTCCAAATACTTGACGTTTTTCGTTGGTCGAGAGCTCTGCTGAAGTGTCTTCGTTCAAATTCGTTACATTGAATAAAATATCAATAATGTAATACATCCTTTAAATTATCAGTCATTTATCTAAGATTTCTCCTGTCGTTCTGTATTTCTCTGGAACAGGCCTAGCTCAATCAGCTCTTACATAGCTTAGGTGATCTTCAATAGTGAATATTATAGTTCACTCGGTCTTGAAACTAATTTCAAGGAAAACATTTTAATGACAGATATGTACATTTTTTAGGTATAGAACCGTCTCAAAATTCTGAATTTTTCATACTAATTTTACTCTAATTCACGAACCTATTCCAAGTTTACCGGCACATGGTTTACTGCAATCGTTCAATCAGTGGTTTTCACAATTGTTCAATGACACACAGATTTTTCAAACATATTTTCCGCGTTCATACAACTTTTATCCGTTTCAATGCGACGTAAATACCTAATCGAAAAACAATAATTCATTTAAACAGGCACTGCCTCTAAAAAGTTCGAATTCCTACTTTTTCTTATACATATTTTTTTTCGTTTGCCGCATACACCTGTTACAGCTTACGCATGAATATATAGTCTTGCTTATTAGTAAAATTTTTAATTCCCCCCTCTTGTAAAAAAAAAAAAAAAAAAAAAAAAAAACGAAGTCAAATTGGTGTGAGTGAGGAAATCAGATGAAAAATTTTTCCATATTTTTACAATAACTTATTCGAACAACAAAATACGTTTCTTCCAGAACAAAGTACTATAAAAAAAGGTATACAGTCCCTGCCTTTTCCTCTCACCCACAAAAAAGAGAAAAAAGAAGCAAAAATTATTCAGTCTAATATTAACGAGTCTAAGGCTTCGTCGACAAAATAAGACCCATAAATCACGTTTTAACTAATAATCTTCGTCGTTTTGTTAAACATATTAATCAGAAATGTGCGGAGCAAAAGACGTCTTCTCATTTGCGCTTTCGAACAGGGCTGGGCAAGGTGAGGAGAATTTTTTTTTGCATACGGCATCGTTGCCGAGAAAGGAGGAAACGCGGAGTTTTGGTAAAACTAATTAAATTTTAATTTGTTTTCGTTTTCGTTAAAAAGGAAGCCGAAATTATTTAAAACGAACGTCAAGCTTATCGTTCGTCGTTTGCTGGTGGAAATAAATTGCTCAAGAATCGAGCGAGGTTTATGAAAATAACATCGAAAACATTGTAAAATGCCGTTCGAACGAAAACCGTATTGCCTAAACGATGCAGTCGTAGAGCTAATAAAATTAATCGCAAGGTAAAGGTTCAAAAAAAAAAAGTCTATAACCCAACAAAAGCAAAGGTTTTTTTGTCAACTTAAACGGAAATATCTTCAAGACTACTAAAACCATGGCAAGGGGAAAAGAAATGAATCAAAATTATTGTTTCGCGAATTATTGTAAGATAAAAGACTCGATAGACAATTTTCGAACTAAAAATTCACACGAGAAGTTTCCTAAAGAAAACTTTAAACGTGTATTTCGGAGCGAGGACCGGTGGTGCTCTAATATAGTCCTATTGTTAGGAGCAATCCTCAATTGAATTTTTTGAGGGAAGAAAAAAAAAGTAAAAAATACAAAATTATTTAACTTTGGAACTGAGGAGCTTTATATCAAAATGAAATATAAGTACATTTTTTGATAAATTAAGTTGGTATTCGAATTTTATCATGGCCGGCATCTTTCCTTCTTCCCGTGTGGTGCAGAACCTTTTTTCAAATGTGTAGGTAAATATTTTTTCTTTCGGCCTGAAAATCCAAAATAAAGGAAAGGGATATAAAAATTGAAAAATCTTATGATAAATTTTGACAAATTTATTTATTTATTTATTTTTTTAAAAGAAATTACAATTATTTAGTTTTTGAAAATTTTCTCGTGTGGTGTAGTCTGTTCACTGCACCACAATTAATGCCGCTTATGGATTTTATGTAAAATGCATCGGGTAACCGATTTCCGCTGTCGTCCATGTGTGTACGACCTTCCTCCTGTATGATATCTTCATTTAAAGTGGTCTTTTTGTGACAAAACGCAATAAGATCATGCATTTTTGCGTCAAAACGCTATAAATCCACTACTTTTCTTATTTTTTTGTTGATAAAAATGATCACCCTGATTTTATATACTAATGTGAAAACATTCGGAATACACTCTACGCAAAATTTTGGATAAGAATGTCCAATCTTCTGGACAATATTCTCATCGAATAATGTATTTTTATCAATATTCAATGTTGAAAAAGAGTGATTTTTTATCAAATGAATTCAACCAAAGGCGATTTTACGGTTTCATTCTTGTGAATCCGGTGATTATTTATATTTTATACAACTTAAAATCAGTAGTAAACAATGAAAATTAATATTCCCTTTCTTCCCTGACGTTTTTATTACGATTTTTGGGAATAGCCTCAATGTCACTCATTTTTTGGAGAGGAAATTAACCAAAAATAATATATTTGCATTTTTATCCCTCATATTGGTGGCTTTAGATAAGAATTTATTAATGAACCATTAATTTTTTATCAAAATAATTATTTAGAATTTATTGCGTTTTGATACAAAAATTGGTAATTACTTATTGTAATAGATATGTTCGTTATAATATAATATTGAAGTATATATTCGTCTATACAAAAAAACGTATTTTTACTCGGTATGTTTGTCCCTTTAAATTTTACAGTTATAACTGACGAAAGTACCGTTACTTCCTGCCATTACTAACAATACGTTTTTTAATGTCATATTCGATGACCTCAGTGTACTGGTCCCTCAAATATTCTCAATTTGATAAATCCCTCTAATCAGCAAATCCCTACTTTATACCTAACACCATGTAAAAACGTCCCTGACAGGGTATGTAAACTCTTGTTTCCATTAGAATAATCGTACTGTAAATTTTCTACTAGTTCAGTCTTGTACTGTAACTTTACATGTACTCAGTCTTAGTAGTATCATTAATAAAACTTATTTTAATATTATGTTTTTTTATATTATTCTAATAGAGTGGTAAAATTCATAGTGTGTTTTAATTTCACTTAAAGTCTCTCAAATAGTTAAAGTCCACAATAGATGTGGATAATAAACTTTATGAATTAAATAATTCTCGAGTATAATAATATTCAAGTGAATATTGTGATACCTCAGTGGAGGTGTAACCACAACAAAAGAGGTTCATTTCTAGCACTAAATGACCTCTTTTGACCATTACACTTATATCACCAATGTTTTGTGTCAAAATGCAATATTTTTTTGTGACAAAACGCAATTAGGTACTTTTTTTCTTGTTGCTCACCAGCCCCCAAATAGGGTCAGACAATTAAAGTTTGTTATAAAACTTACTTCTTTTATCCCCACCTTTCATTGTTTACTGCTTACTGCCTAACCAGTCACACCCAAGTCTCACAATCATTTTTCTCAGTTTTCCAAAAAAGTGAAAAATGCACTTGTAGCATTATTTTTGATTTAGAGCTCCTCAATTAATAACTGCTTTCAAATCGAAAATTCTTCAAAAGAATGTTAAATAAGTTGTGTCTGGCATTATAAAAAACTATCCAGGGCCGTAGCGATGGGAGGTTTGGTTGTCAAACTCCTTCAAATGTTTTGAAATACTACAAAAAACACTGACACATACATTTCTTACTTTCGCTCCGCTTGCGAGAATGGATTCTCAGATTGTAAAACCTCTCTAAAACTAGCTTACTTATTGGCTGGTTGCTTTCTAAGCAGACGCTGGAATAGTCAGACTGCGGTAATTTTATTTCGGCATGAAGAAGAAAAGTCGTATTTCATAGTACTGCTAATATGAATAAAATGATTACGTAGGTACAATTATTTTACATGACTGAGCACACCAACGTATGTAGAAAGTTCAAAAATTAATTTTTCAATCGAAAAAGTTTTTTTGGACATCTTTTATGAAAAAGGGGAGAAATTCTCAACTGGTTGATCTCTACAATTGGATCATTCGTTAAAAAGGAGAAATAATTTTTGTGCATAGCGTTAGAAACCAGCTGAGAATAATATAGAGTACGACTGAAGAGAAAAATCCATTGAAAGGGCCATTTTATTATCACTTTTTGTTTTCCCTGACATGTAATATGCAGCTCCGAACATTTCTAAAAAATTACATTCCTCCTCCGAAACAACGAAGAATTTTTTAATCCTGCAAAATAACAAACTGAAATTCGTAGTCAACGTTCGCAAAATCCTTCGTGCAGTCAACGATTGAATACGTCCAATAAATTGCCACTTCTTGACAGCAGCGTCCAACCAAAGTGTGGCGGTGGGAGGGGGGCAAATTCCACAGTACGCGCCAAACCAACATTCGAAATATGCTGACACAACCGCAGACTAACTGTCCCCTCGTCGACGACGGTGGTCGATTGAAATATCGCCACCACTAAAGTAGACTTTTTGCGCAGTGATGAGGTGGCGGAAGGTATGACTGCGGAGCCGCGAAAGGGATTGGAAAAGGGTGGAAGAAAATATCGACAAACCGGACGGATTTTGCCTTCTTCGTAAAGAGCATCGATGTCGCGTAAAAGGTAGTAGAATGTGATTAGTGTGACTCCAATCCACATTTATTTTTCGAAGAAAAAAAAAAATCACACTTTTGTGACTACTTTTCTTCTCTTTTAGAACGTTTTTTCAACATTCTCCACAAACGTCGACTGTAACGCCAGAAAATAGGCGTTGGTTCACAATTTGTTTCCTATTTTTGACGTTGACACTTTACGAAATATTTATTTGAGGAAGACCACAAATAAATATTTATAATTAAATAAAATAGACTTTATAAATAAAACTTGAATGTACTAGGTATCCACTTCACTATAGTGGACCTTAACTTTGTTGAGAGATTAAGACTTCAATTAATTTTCAACGAAAATCTTTTTATAAAATATAATATGTTTCAATTACAACACAAGAATAATAGAATTGAGCAAATGAGTTGACTACAATTAAAGAATTTACATAAAATTGAAGTAATAAAATTAACAGTTGAAGTGAACAAATTAAATTGAAGTGAACAAAATTAAAATTGAAGTGAACATCTTGTTCTTCAGAGTTTGAGTTTTTATAATTTAATTTCTACATGGTAAAAAGAAGAAATGGTAAGAACAGGTGGGATTAGTTTATTACGATTGGTTGTCAACAAAAAGAAGGAGAATTGACGTTTTCCAGTATTAGACAGATATTTCAACTAAGTTACACGTGTGTGACATTAGCTGAGGTCAGCCATAATTGTATTTTTGTAACAGAGACAATTTTCATCGAATTCAGACGATGCCATTTCCTGTTAGGTTTGTACAAAGAATAAGAAGAATAAAAAAAGTGTGAGAAAATAAAAAATAAGACGAATGAATTTGTCTGTGTAAAAATATAGGCGGACATTTTAAAAAATGTTCGTCTATATTCGTTACACAATTCTCCGGGGGAATAAAAAAAAAAGAGAAAAAAAAAATTTTTTAACGTCCAATCATAATAAAGAAATCAAGAAAAGTAAAAAAAAAATTTTTCCTATTATATAAGCTAAATAGTATTAGAAAGATTATACGAAATTCGCGAAAGTATATTAGTTTACTATAATACATCTTATAAACTAGTTTCGTCGTATTTCGTTAATTTTTGTATAATGCTAGAAGTTTGAGTAGGAGTAAATACTTTCTTAGGAAAATAAACAATTGAAATGATTATAAAAATAAGCGTAATAGTTATGATTATAAGCCATAAGAGAAATATCATATTTATTAGGGTAAAGTTATCATCAAGGTCTATATTTGGGATTTTTAATTCAAATGATTTTATTTTATTTTCGAGTTGGTTTATTGGGGTTATATGGGGTACAAAGTTTTTCCAATTAGGGTTATACAATTTTTTTGTTGATAAGTCAAGAGCAATATCAAACGGTTCATCCGGATCTGAAAAGTAGGTCCAAAGGATGGGTAAATGGTTTTCGATTTTAATAGAATCTTCCATCGAAGATGTAAGACAAGGGGTTTCTGTTGGTATAATCATAGTACTTTCATTTTTTTGATTGATGTCTTCAATTTGTATGTGGCAAGGAACTTCTAGGATGAATGTTCCAGGTAGGGAATTATTAATGGTTAATTTTTCCGAAGTTTTCGTGATAGAGTTCGTTGCAATAAGTGCATTGAAATTTATCACGGCAAATTTCGTATGTCCAATTGGGTGGACCAGAGTTTGATTGTTATTTTCAGAACATTTAAAAGAACAGGATTGTAATAAATTTCTGTTTAAGTTTTGGAAAAATAGGTTTTTAGCACAAGAAGACAGTTTGTCGCTTCCTCGATTAGATGGAAGGTAACAAAGTGGCTTGTCTGGGTTACAGAAGTGGAGATTTGTTCCAGAGATATATCTCACAGTGTTTGATCGTATCTCATGGATTAGAATCAAGGCTTCTTGATCCCAGTTACATAGTTCATTAGAGTGACTTCTGAAGGTTAATGGAATGAAGTCAAACACTTCGTATTTGGAATTTAATTTTTTTAGTGGGATTTTAATTTCAATTTCTAAAGAATCATTAAAAAAATTACAATTTACCAAATCTGCATGGTAATAGTTTGATAAATCATGAAGTGGGATTGCTAGATCAAGATCTAGATTTTTAATTTTGCTTTGGAGTGAGAAAATATCTTTTTCCAAAATTATTTTAGATATTATAGTTGAGGGGATTATGTGGTTTTTACAAGAAGAAAGAATGTTAGACAAACGAAAGGTATTTACGAGATAATTGTCGTAAAAACCTTGTAGATAGTTTAGGGAAAGTAACAATTCATGTTCATCCAAAGAGTTTTGTTCAAATGAGTTAGTATGTTTAACGAATTCGGACATATATTTATTTGTATGGGAAATAAAATTTTCTAAATTTGATGATGTATTCACAAGAGCCATATGTTCTTGGAATAGTTTATTTTTTATAATTTCGTATTCGCTTTTTAGGGATAATTCATTAGTCAGAAAATTTCTACCGTCTCTGAAATTTAAGACGCGGCAGCAAAATTTTAATGCATCACCAAAAAATGATCTAACTGGTGTGAATATACTTCTTTTGTTTCGAATTAATGAAGGGTTAGTGTAAAAGTCTTGCACAAGGGCAATGTTTTGTTTTTTAAGAATATTAATCGAGTTTTTAAGTCGTTTAGCCATTTCTGCATATCTGCAGTTTTTCCATTTGGTATTTTTACATTCTTGGTGTTTGAATTTAGTTTCCAGAATTTTATCTGCTGATTCATAAAGATCAAGTTTCAGAAAGTATAGGATAGGTGCTGAGTTTGAGTATACATGAATATTATTGATTTTGCTAAAGTAAGCTCCTGTTGATGCAGTGGTAATTCGATACGAATCCGCAGAGGTGCGTTGTGCTGATAAAGCAATAATTTTGACGTAAAGGATTACAGTAGCAATCGGCAAGAACATATTTCCTGAAACAAAGATAACATTGTATGTCGATCTAGTTTACTGCTGAATGAGAATACATTTTAGATAACAGCTGCAATTTTATGGTACAGCTACGTTTTAATTTTTTCCAAGATATCACACGGAATTAGTTTGTTTAGCAAATTAATGTTTTCATAGGCACTAAGGGGTAATTGTCAATAATTTTTTTAATATTAGTTCTACCTAATCTGTCGTACTTGGTCGGTCGTATACGTTCCAGTGGTAGTGTTTGTTAATTTCGAATTTGTTTTAATATAAAAAGTTTTTTTTCTATTTTTTTATTTATTTTTTTATGTTTTATTTTTCGCGATTTTTTATTATTAATTTAATTTATTACCCATTTATTTCTGTTATTATTGTTTTTCGTTTTTTATTAGTTTTTTTTTTTTTTTTTAAATTATTTTAAAATGTTTTTATTCTTCAATTCGGTCGACGAGTGGGTGTTTGCAGCTACAGGGCGGATCGAGGCAAATGAGACGTGGAGTTTCTCTCATATGCTGGGAAATAAAGTGTCACACTACCAATCGTGTGGCTGTTACTTCCAATTTTTCCTGGCTACACATCGGCTGTTTAATCTCGCATATATGTTTGCCGGGAAAACAGAAGATGAAGAATTAGCAAGTTCCTTCGCTCTACTTAGGCTCGGCGATGAGTCAATGCGACAGGACCAGTTTAGTTGGGAACATTTTGTTCCATTTCAAAGTTGTAAGGTGGCTGAGGGAATTATTCGAAAATTGTTGTTCGAACTTAGATGCTTCTATCCGAGGTGTCTAAGTTTTGAATTTGGGACCACCGGGCTCCGATTAATACTCGGTGGTCAAGTTGATCACCGGGTTCGTCGGGACCTGGGGGTATTGTCTGGCTTATTCGTTGGATTAGTTTGCATATCGCAGTATTCCAACGAATACGTCAGAGTTAAAATTATTCATATCGATTCGTATATGCTAACGAGTCGAGTTATGAGTCCTGATGCCACCAAATTTTTGAAATTTTTCAACCAAACTTTCAGTCCTAGGCTGAATCTCTCGGTATCCGTAGAGGCGTTCGAGTTTGAGCATTGCTATACTGCCACTGAGCGGAATAATGCAGTTGCTGCCCGAACAGGGTGGCAAATGCAAGAAGATTTGGTATATACATTCCGTTCAGACTCAACAGCAGCGGATACTCGGGAGCCGAGCCAAAGGTATGTAGCCGCCGTTCGAACCGAGGATGAAGCCACCGAGTTGAACGACTCCGAATGTTCGATGCCGCCGACTACGAACAGCTCCACCGGCAGTGAAAATTTGGGCACATTCCTGGAGGGCTATGCCGACACCTGGGCCGATTTTATGCAGTAGGGTAAGTAAAAAAATAATTTACTATTTTTAAGATTTGTTTCATTAAATTTTCTATTTTTTTATAATGATTTTTTTTATTTATTTATTATTTTGGAATGGGAGAGAGAGAGGGGAGAAAAAAAAGGGGGTAATCTTAACCTAAATTTAGGGACAGGTACTAGACTGTACACATCCCCGGTTTTCGTGTATTTTACGAGGGCGGCCCCTCGGTTTAGCTACGATTTGGGTTGGGGGAAGGTTTTCGGGTTTTTTATTATCGTCAATTCTTGACGTATATGGGATAAGTCGACGTACATGAACTGTTTCGTCGTATGCTGTATTATCAGCATTTTTAATACGGATTGTATAATTTAGTTCATTCAATTTTTTAATAACCTTGTGTGGTCCGGTGAACTTCATTTTATTTTTTGCTACGTTTTTAGATTGACGTAATAAAACTAGGTCATTGGGTTTAAATTCCATTGTTCTATGGTGTGCGTTATAATGTTTCGCATTTTTATCCGATGCTTTTTTTGCAAGATCGAGAATTTTTTCTCGTGTTTCGAGGAGAGTTTTAATTTCTTCCTCGCGAGGTTTTGTTGAATTAATATTATTTGGGATTTCGGGTAAATTAATTTTTGGGTTATATCCATGTAACAAATAAAATGGAGTTTTATTATTGAGATGTTCAATTGGACTTGTATTATAGGCAAATACAATTTTTTTCAAAGTATCAAGCCATTCAGGTTTGTCAGATGGTTGATATTTCGAGAGTGATTTTTTAATTACACCGTTAATTTTTTCTACAAGTGCTTGAGTTTGGGGAGAATATTTCGATCAATACATTAAAGTAATATTATTTTCTTTACAAAATTTTCAGACGGCTTCATTGGCAAAATGAGCTCCGTTGTCACAAGAGATTTTTAATGGGGGACCATATGTATGGTTTATAAATTTTAATAATTTAATTACGCATACTGCGTTTGGGTTTGGAGTTGGACGAATAGTACAAAAATTTGTACTTTTGTCCACAGCTACGAGTACATAACCGTGTTCGTAGTCTGTATTAAGTTTTCCTATAAAATCAATCTCAATGTGTGAGAAGGGTTTTGGATTTTCAATTGGTATATGTTTCAAATGGCCAATTTGTTGGGGGGAATTTTGAGCCATTTGACATTCGTGACATGACATTACGTATTCAAATTTTTTAAAAAAAATTGGGATTTTACTTTGTTTTTTGTTTTTTTAATTCCAAAATGTCCTCCGTGTAGGGGATCATCGTGTAATTTTTTTAAAATTTGTGGCACTAATTTTTCAGGAATAACAGTCGCGGCTTCGTCGTAGGATGAAGTCGGGGTTGGTAATTTTTTTAAAATTTCGTTTTCATCTGTAAAATACAGTTGGATAAAACGATTTAATTTTTTTAATAAATTTTTATTCTTTTTAATTTCATTAAAGTTTAGTAAGGAAATAACATTTTTCCAATGCGGATCATTTTCCTGCATGGATTTTAAATTTTGGGGTAATTCAATTGGTGTCTCTTTGGGTTTTTGGGAAGTTTTAGAGGAGTTTTCAATTTGATCGATTTGATCTTCCTCAGTAATATTTGAGACTGGGTTTAATAGTTTTTTTTCATTGGGAGTTTTTTTAGAAATTTTGACATTTTTATCGTAGGTATTTTTCGTGTCTTCTTTTGAAGAGGCACGGGTTATTACATTTGTTGTAATATTGTTTGGAAGATTTGGGCAATTCGGGGAATGTGTGATATTGTTGGCCAAAGCCGGTTCTATCACTTGATAAACTGGGAAGGATGAGTTGGGTAAAGGAGGGTAGGAGGATTGGTTCGTATAAAACCATGTATTCTGATTTGGAGAAAACGCAGAATAGTAGGGTACCATTTGGGAGTTTTGGGGAGTGTTAATGGGATTGTTATTTGGGTAAGTATTTTCAGTTCTTTGTATCATACAAAGATTTTTAATTACATTAATATTTTTTTCTGGTTCAGCCAGTGAATATTTTTTTTCTACTAAAAATTCTCCTTGTTCAAATATTATTTCGTCTGGTTCGTCGTGAGGACGAGATAACATGTCTGCCATGCAATTATTTTTTCCAGCGATATGTTTAATTTTAAAACTATATTCATTTAATTTGGAGATTAATCGAATTAGCCTGGGGCTTGGGGTATTAAATCTTTGATGGTAGATCAAAGGTTTATGATCCGTGTATACTGTAAAGCGAAGGCTTAACAGATATCCACGAAAATGTGCCAGTGCATTAGTAATTGCCATCATTTCGAGATCGAATGAGCACAATTTAGCATGGGCTGGTTGGACTCTTTCTGAGAAATAGCCAACTGGGTGTTTATGTTTTGTTTTGGGATTAGTTTGGAGCAATACTGCACCAAGAGCAATTTTTGAAGCATCGACCTCAACACAGGTTTCGAGCTTTGGGTCATAAATCGCCAAAACAGGTTTTGTAATCATAAATTCTTTTAATTTTTCGAAAATTTCGAGATGTTCCGAAGTTAATTTAATTCGGGCATTCGATTTGCTGTCTGTTCCTCTTAGCAAGTCGGTAAGGGGAGCAATGATTTTTGCTAAATTGGGGATTGTAACGTATATTTTCGTCTATTTTTAGAAATGACGAACATATTCGTTCACTCATTTTCGAATACCAAAAATGTAGATATTTGTCAACAATTATCATCCTATAACTCTTTGTAAACATCCACTAAATTACCCGTATTTAATTTTATGTATACAGATATACTTTCTGTATATTTATGACCTAGTTGTACCTGTCCCTCGAGTACTCGACGAGTCAGCACAACCCTATAATAACAACACCCTACTTCACTTTACCTATCCGACACGTACGTTTTCATACCCTGAACGAGTATATAATCCCTCGATTCAGTGGAATAAGACACAGTTCCTCGACAGCTACTTCTTAGTACCTGGAACCTCTCTAGTAGAAGTCTCTAGTGAACAGTTAGTGTTGCTTGTTGAATTGTGATTGTATATGTATAAATATTAACGTATATTATTGTACCTGTATGTACAAATTATTATATTATTAAATGTGTTAACTCACTCCTGTGTTTGAAAATCTTATTGAGTCTCAAACAAATGTTAAGGTCCACTATAGTTTGTGGATGATAAACTTGAATTTATTCTAGAAATATTACTACTTTAAGTACGTGATATTTCGTGTATGGTGTACTCCCGAAAGTGGTCTTAATTTGGTACGTTACCACCACTTTTGGCCGTTACAGGGATTAATTTTCTATGGTAATTTATTGAACCAAGAAATGCTCTTAATTGTTTTAATGTATTTGGGGCATTTAAATTTTTTATGGCTTCTATGTTTTTATTTAGGGGGGACAGTTCGTTAAATCGAACAGTATGCCCTAGAATTTCAATTTCATTCATAAAAAATTGACATTTTGGTGTTTTAATTTTTAAGTTTCTGTTTTTTAGTCTCTTAAGGACTTCAGAAGTATTTTCAAGGCATTCCTCGAAAGTTTCACCAAATATACAAATATCATCTAAATAACAAATCATTTTTTTCCACAGAATATCGTGGAATATATCATCCATAATAGTTTGGAAGATTGAAGGGGAAATACTTAAGCCTATTGGGGTAGAGTTGTAAACATATCCGATTCCGTCTACATTAATTCCAGTATACGCTTTAGATTCTTCATCTAAAGGTATTTGTAAATATCCGCTATTTAAATCAATAGTGGAAAAAAAATTTTTATTTCGGAGCCGAGGCCAAATTACGTCTATCGAGGGGACACGGTTGTTATCCATAACAATTCGTTCGTTTAACCTAAGATAGTCTACAAGAACTCGGTATACTCCGTCGGGTTTTTTCTTAACAAATATAGGGGATTCAAATTTTGATTTTTGTTTTCGAAGAACTCCTGCTATTACTAAATCGTCGATTAGTTTATGCAGAGCTTCGTGTTCAACATGTGAAAATTTAAAATTTTTGCACCTTAATGGTGAATAATCATCTAATTCAACATGTTGGGGCGGTACATCCGCAATTGTTACTTGGTCAGTTTTTCCCGTAAAAATTTCAATATATTTATTTATGGCTTTAAATGCCTTTTGTTTTTGTTCCCTTGTTAAATTTGGGTTTATTGGAATAGTATTTCCATGATTATCTTTAAGGATAGAATCCTCTTTGACAGTTTCGATTTTGCAAATATCAAAATCTTCGTCGTCATCAACGATAAATTTTCCAAGGTATTCACCTTGAGTTATTTCGCGTGTCCTATCACCGTAGTTAAAGGCCATCACGATATCATCTTGAATACTTAAATAAAAATCAGTTAGGTATTCAGTTGATTCATTTTCAACAAATGACATATTTTCGGGAAGAGTTGCGATTACCATGTCGCTTTTGGGCTTAATATAAAATGTTTGGGGAGAAAATAATTTTATTGGTTTCTTAAGACCATATATTCCTTTCTTAATAATTAAATCATTGTGGCATTGGGGCATATCAAAACTTCGCTCTTCGATGCCGCAGGGCAAAGTGAATTTATTTTTATTAAAATCAATTTTTGCTTTGTGGGTTGATAAGAAATCGTAACCCAGTATGACCGGTTCCACCAAGTTTCGGACTACGTATACAGGATGTGGATAAACACAATGATCGATAGAGAATGTCACATTGGTTATCCCCTTGACCTCTAAAGGTTGATTGCCTGCTCCACGGAATCGGACAGTGGTTGGGTAGATTATTTCTTTAAAATTGACTTTTTTAAAACATTTTCATCAACAATAGTTTGTTCTGAACCAGGGTCTACTAAGCTAAGAATTTGTTTTCCGTTTATGGAAAATGGAAGGTGGAATTTGCATTCGGCTATGCGCTTAGCCTTATTCGGAAATTCTCCTTCAGCTACACAGTTAGCTGTTTTTGACCTTTCGTTCGTGGCATCCCTTACAGTTGATAAATCAGCTGCAAGGGGGAAACTTAGTTTTTTGAGCAAGTGTTTTGACATACCGAGGGGGAGGGAGTTTGTATTTGGGGATTGGGGACAGGCTGCGAATACATCAAAGGAGCCGGAGCAGTTTGTGTATTAGCAGTTACGAAATTTTGTTGGGGAAATTGGGGTTGGGGGTTATTTGGGTAGTAATTATTATTTGGGTAGTTATTATTTTGGTAATTAGGAATAAAATTTTGGTTCCTAAAATTATTATTATATCTATTATAATTATTTCGATATTGGTTATTATTATTATTCCATCGAAAATTAGGATTATAATTTTTTCCTCTATAGTTTGGGTTTCGATTGTATTGGAAATTGTTTTGATTATTATTCCAATTATTATTTTGGTTATAATTTCTGTTTTGATTATTATTATAATTCCTGTTTGAATTATAGTTTTGGTTATTATTATAATTCTGATTTTGATTAGAATTCTGATTTTGGTTAGAATTCTGATTTTGGTTAGAATTCTGTTCATTATTATAATTATTATTTCGGTTCTGATTATTATTTTGGTTTGAGTTTTGGGGATTTTTATTTTTATTAGGATTATTATTATTACCTTTATTTTGGTTTTTATTCATATTTGTTATAGCAGCAGAAATTTTTTCAAGTTCTGATTTTAAATCAGGATCTGTAGAAACATTGTTTACTAATTTTTTCTCTGAACTAGTTTTTCCAGCTTGTAATTCCTTTATTAATTTTTCCATTTCCGCCATCTTGGCACGCAAGAAGGGGTCGGAATGTCCATAAAATTTATCCTTATAATCTAAGTAGTTTGAGAAAGCCTTATCTAGTTGGGCTAGAGTTAGCGGTTTTTCCCTTATTAAGAAGTCTATTTCTTTTTCCGGAAGGTTTGAAATAATTTTTTCGATAATTTTTACTTCCGTAATATCAGGTTCAATTCTTTTTAAAATTTTGGAGACAAAGATCATATATTCAGGGAAATCTGTTTCAACTTTATATTTTCTTTCATACAAAAGTTCTCGTAATTGAGGTTTAGTTCGGGTAAAAGTTTCAATAATTTTAGGTTTGGTATTAGCCCATGTGGTACAGTCCTCATGGTCTAGGATTTTATCTTCGAACATTGTTTTAGCTGTGCCGGAGAATGCTATTTTAATTTTTTTAAATTTCATAGTGTCGTCCCAATTAAATCCTTCTGCCTCATTTTCAAAGCTTTTCAAAAAAGAAATAATATCTTCTCCTGCAGCATGGGCATAGGTAGTAGGGCGAACATTTACTGCAACAGCCATTTCTAAATTTTCGGAGTTAGTGTCAAAATTTATAGGATTTTTGAAATTATTATTATTTACTGCGGGTATTACAGTAGTTTGAATTGGATTTACACTACGAGGGAGAAGACTCTCGAATGTAGGTAAGGGAATTTTATTTTCTTCACTAAGAGTAGTGAGAGAAAAGTTTTGAGGTAAGGTTTGTTTAATTACAGTGGTCTTAGATTGTGATATAGTTTGAATTGTTTTCAAATTTGTTTGGAGAAGAGTATTTAACTCGTCTACCTTATGTTGTGTATTTTCCCTGAATTTTATTACAGTGGAGTGTAATTTTTCAAAGTTTTCCTTTATAGGTGTTGAACTATAAGAAGAAGGTTCAAAATTTCTTCTTACAGGGGGTTTATCAAGTTCTTGTATTTTTTCACAAGTTTTTCGTTGAGATTTTGAGGGAGTTTTTCATAATATTTTAATATAATCTGGAGTTAAAAGATTTTTTAATTCTTTACTTAGTTTAGTAGTTAGGTAGATATTCTCTTGGGCTTTTGGTCTAGATATTAAATTTAAATCTAATTCTAAGTTTAAATTTTCACAAACATTAATTAATTCACGATTTGTGGCAGTACAAAGCCAGTGATTTTTAGGTAAACTAGGATAGTTAGGCTCAGTTAAGCTATCCCAATCTTCGTTTTGCATAAAAATTTCGGAAATTCACAATTTTAAAAATTTAATAAAAAATAAAATTTTGGGAAAATAAATATTAATTAAATTTACTTTCTTTTATCTGGTACAGGTTCCAGTGATGATTTGTTTGTTCGACGTCGTCTTCTTCGGGGCTGGAGGTTGAAGCCAAAATTTTTGTAAATTTGTTGTATATTATTTTTTTTTGTAATAAATTTTTGTACAGGTAGTCTTTCTGATCTTTTTCCACTCGCAGTAATTCTGTACTAGCTTTTTCCCAAGAGCGCGCCTTACGCTTTTCTCAAGGTACTTTCACTTTCGAGTTTACAGATCAAAGTACTTCGGATCAGATTGATTTACCATGTATTTGCAGCAGCACCGTTGGATTGGATCCTGGAGACTTCGTCGTTTGGTTTGATTTTTTAGAGAATATCGTTTTATTGTGTCAAAATAATTATGAACACAATTAATTTTATTTATTTCTGACGTAAACACTTCGTCAGTAAAAAAAAAAAAAAGTAAAAAAAAAAAATTTAGATTTTTCAAAAAAAAAAAAAATTTTTAGAACCGGAAAAAAAAAATTATTTACCAGAGTAGGATTCGATCCAATTTAATGGAATCAACGTTGGGCGCCAATAATATAACGCCAGAAAATAGGCGTTGGTTCACAATTTGTTTCCTATTTTTGACGTTGACACTTTACGAAATATTTATTTGAGGAAGACCACAAATAAATATTTATAATTAAATAAAATAGACTTTATAAATAAAACTTGAATGTACTAGGTATCCACTTCACTATAGTGGACCTTAACTTTGTTGAGAGATTAAGACTTCAATTAATTTTCAACGAAAATCTTTTTATAAAATATAATATGTTTCAATTACAACACAAGAATAATAGAATTGAGCAAATGAGTTGACTACAATTAAAGAATTTACATAAAATTGAAGTAATAAAATTAACAGTTGAAGTGAACAAAATTAAAATTGAAGTGAACAAAATTAAAATTGAAGTGAACATCTTGTTCTTCAGAGTTTGAGTTTTTATAATTTAATTTCTACATGGTAAAAAGAAGAAATGGTAAGAACAGGTGGGATTAGTTTATTACGATTGGTTGTCAACAAAAAGAAGGAGAATTGACGTTTTCCAGTATTAGACAGATATTTCAACTAAGTTACACGTGTGTGACATTAGCTGAGGTCAGCCATAATTGTATTTTTGTAACAGAGACAATTTTCATCGAATTCAGACGATGCCATTTCCTGTTAGGTTTGTACAAAGAATAAGAAGAATAAAAAAAGTGTGAGAAAATAAAAAATAAGACGAATGAATTCGTCTGTGTAAAAATATAGGCGGACATTTTAAAAAATGTTTGTCTATATTCGTTACATCGACGAACTCAAAATCAATTCAAGAACCAATTTTCAACACATTCAATGAAACTCAAAATTGGTTTCAAGAATCGGTACTTTTGGCTCATATTTAATTTTACTAACGAAAAACCTGTATCATATTTAGTTTACCACTACTCAACGGACATCACATTCTTTACGGTTTCAAGTCCGTAGATCCTGATTTACCTTTTTTGGTGCTTCATAATCAGAACAAGAACCGATAAAATAAATACGCTTATGAATCCGATGAACTCATACGGTAATGAGTCCGTAATTTTTCCAAGCTCACATTTTTCTTTTTTTTTCCAAGTCGTGTCTACGTGTATTTTTTCGAGTTGTGGTCCAATTGTTCCATGTATTGATAAGAAAAAATACAAGCATATTTTTTCTATATTTAATAACGAGATCATTAAATGTAATACTGAGCACCATCCAAGCCCTAATGACGGAGTAATAAGTACATATCGATTATGCTTTTTTAGGAGAAAACGATTTCAGATGAGGACGAAGAACTAATTTCTGGTTCACCATCCAAAGGCTGTATTATAACTTTCACAGCTGTTTTCACTGGTTTATCGTTATAGACACCAATCTGTTTTAAGAACCTGTCGATGTCCTCATCAGTGACCTCTGGAGGAAGTGGTACGCGATGGGCAGCGCGATCCGAGAAGTCCCCGTACAAAACGCAAATAGATCTACAGAAAACTTCGATCGTTGATCCTCCATCTTCGACTCGTTTTTTCAGTTCCATCGCGAATACGTCATCTTTTTTTATGTCAAAGTAGGTTAACCATCTCTCCTTTCGATGAGTAATTGACTTGCCCGTGCGAAAATCAGTACATGGAACTCCTAAAAACTCTTCTAAAAATTTGATTCGAGAACGGACGGATAGCACCATTTTGAATTTTTTCTGTCTGACCTGAAATCAATATAACGGTTTCAAATTATTCGACGAGATGGCTTCTAAGTTTGCTTGCATCGAAAGAGGTTCGATCGGATCGTTTTCTCATCACATATTATGTACGTCAAGAAAGTTGAATCATACACAGTTAGCGTCGCGCATATTACGAACGAATCGTTCCAGTTTTTGCTTGTATCAACGAATTTCGAACATCAACTATACCTCGAAGAGAAGCAAGAAATACCTATTGAACACTATTCTAGCTTGTATGTCTCGCGCTCATACTAGAGCGTTCGCTGATTAATTAAAAATCAAACAATGAACAAGCGCTCCAGCTAGAGCGTTTCGTAATACTCGACTACGTACATATACATTGTTCATCGAAACGAAACCGTCGTATAGCAATCATGAATCAGTTACGAGTTTTGAACGTCTACTACTACTCGTCGTTGAACAGAATTTTCTCACTATTGTTAGAAAAATACTCTGGACAAAATATTCACTGCGTCCTAGTACTCACCAAATCGTTTTGCGTATTCGTTATAACACTCATCGCTACACTTTTTGCTTCATTAAAGCCAGCCATTACGGCTAATCTCATATTCTGGTCCGTAAAATTCTCCAAAAACTTCGCCAATGCATCATCAAATTTTTCTACCACCTGGAAGCATTAAACAAGAAGAAATCATTATCACGTTGAATGTAGTCCTAATAAGAAATAGTTAATACACTTTCCTCTCAGGAATCTTGGTTAGATACTGAAAATTGAAAAAACAATTTATTCAATACGCGCAAATAAGATATCCTCAATGTTGTATTTTCACTCCTCTTTTCACGTTAGAACGAGAAGCGATCAAAGAATACACATGAAATAACACTATGCTTTAGCAATCCAAATAATTGTACTTACGTCGCTCATTGTAACTCTTACACACGAACCGATGATAATTACGGATGTATAAACCACGATAATATAAACCACGATAATAATTAATTTAAATATTAAATATAATAATGATCAATATAACATCTGAATATCCAATCTACGGAATAAAATAATCCAACTTCCAACAGCACGGCGAACTTTGACTATACAGCTTGTGGACTGCTAGAACTGATAAGAAATACATAGGGTTAAATGGAAGACCCCTGAAGCCACTGTTAATAGGCACGAAAAACGACCTTTGGTGATACATGATGGTGATTACTGTTGTGGTGGTAGTCATGCAACCTCACTCACATCGTCACCTAACAACACGGTAACACTGAATCATTCTTTTCCCACTTTTTATCAAACAAAACTAGAAGGAGATTACTCATATTAATTTCTTGCTTTTTATTCCGTTTAGTCACGATCTCAGTTAAAGTCCAATACTTCATTTTGTTGAATATTTTTATATTGTTATTATGTTGTTGAAGTTTGTGTAATAAAACAAATTCTTTTTCATGTTACATATTTTCGTTCGTTAATTTGTTTTCTTCAAAGTTCGTTCGAAAAACTGATTCGCATCTTCGGCCAAGAAAACTTAATCATCAGATAGGTCTGAGATTAAAGCTTTTCACTTCAATTACGAATTTCCAATTCTGGCTAGAAAACAATTAATTTTTATAATTCGTTAATTTAGTAATTAAAATTATATTTGCAAATCGAAGGGAATTCGTGTGCATTTAAGAGCTTTAAATCATCGACAAATCAATGTTATTAAATGCACACAAATCGAATAGAATTTGTTGACAAATTCCATTTAATTTGTGAGTAATAATGACTGATTTGTCGATGAATTCTTTTCAATTTATCGGCGAATTAATGTTCTTAAACACAAGGCATTAATTCGTGTGTAGCCCTTAATTTGTCAACGAATTAATTTTGTTGAGGTGAGGTTTAGTTACTTTGCACAGAAAAGATAAGTACGAACTTCCATCTTGGAAAATATGTTTATTAACATCAACGTTAGTACAACGACTGTCGAGAGGAGAACATTCTCCGTCAAGCAGTGGCGGTATGAATGTTATATTGGCGATCAGTGTCGCCACATGTAAAACAAATAAGGTAATAGAATGTTACATACAGTGTTAGTCATTATGATGTCCCATGTTCGTGAGGTAGTGAGGGAATCGTATCCCAACAAATTTTACATACTTCCATGATTCTTTCACTCAACTATATTTTATGATACTTGCCTGTGAAGAAGTAACTCCATGAGATTTTTGAGCATGATATGATAAACCACTTACACTCTGAAATTGTCTGATACAGTATGAACATTTATGAACCTACACATAACAAAACAATTGTTGTGTATTGGGAGAAGATTTTTCTCATATTAGCAGTTGTTTTCTAACAAGCGTGACATTTCAATATATAAGTACGTAATTCTTTGATTAGTTTTCCATCGACAGTAATAACATTTAATCCCATTTGCATTAAAACGTTCTGTATAAAAAAAAAGTAAGAATTACGGAACAAAATAATTAGGTCTAAATATAAAATTCACAATATTCTACCTGATACAAATTCAGTTTTCACACAAAGTACCTTTTTCGAAAAGTAACGCCTGCAGTGTTCGGCTTCAAGATTTTATCAGTTCTAGCAGTCCATAAGCTATATAGTCAAAGACGGCAAAGGACGAAACAGCAACGATCGCATCACCCCACTCTGCCACTCATGGTAACGCGTCTCACACACACAAAGAACAATATCGTGTCACATCTAACTTATGATGCTTGGGAAGCCGTCCACCGATGTAATGATGCTCGGGAAGCAAGGTCTCAATTCATTCAACGTTTTCTCACTAACTTGGAGTGCTTATGTCGGTCGTGATTTTATTTTTCAATATTACAATGAATAGAAAAAGTGCTGCTGTCTGGAAGTATTCACTTATTATTAATTTATCTCTTTTTTTTATTGTATTTTATTTTAATTTATCATCTTTTCCTAGGTTTATTTTTATAATTTTTAACAACTACTAAGTTTGTGGAGAACTCATTCTCAGGGCTTACACATTTATACACACCAGTGTCATTCAAATTTACATTATCAATGGAAATAATATTATCAAGTTTGAGACGGACTCGCTCATTAAAATTTATAGTCTCATTCCCTTTATACCAGAGCTTATTCCCTAAAAATTTATGCTCATCAAAGACACATCTAAGAATAATATTGGAGCCTTCCTCAACTACTAGAGTTTTTACCCAATATTTCAAGATGTATGGATTAGGCCAATAAATAATAATAGGCAACTCAGTTGAAGGACATTTCTCTAAATATGTAGTTTTATAATAAAAAGTAGGTCTGTCTGAGACACTAGTGTTCTTTGTTAAAATCATACATGTATAATTTTTTCCACCACATTCTTCATCTTTTGGAAATTTTAAAAATGAGGCAACATCTACTCTTTTAGGAGAATTCAAATATTCTAAATTAGTTGCTTTCAATGCATTATCACCCTCAATCCATTGTACTCTAGTTACAAATTCTTGGTCATTGAAAGATACATTACACCACAAAGTGACAGTCTGCTTCTCAACTTTTTTATCAGTTTGTATAAAAATATTTTCTTGTTTTGAGAATCCAAAAAGGAATAGTAAAAGATTTAATTTTAGAATCCACATTTATATAGAAAAAAATTTCAATGAACTACAACGGTATTCTTCAATGGGTTATATCTTGTTCTATCTGAGGTAATTACTAGACAATGAATAACTGAATCTACAGAAAATGAGTCCCACCATTGAAAATTAATTTTAATATTTATTGTAGACCCTTTTATAACATCAGACTGCTTAGAACAATCAATGACAATAATGGGATATTTATTTAGAAAATCATTATAATCAATTAAAGGTTTCCCATCTTTTCCATAATATGAATATTTAAAATTCTTGAACATATTATAAATTTGAGTGCATTTATTCTCAGCTAAAGAAATATTTAACCTATTATTAGGATAATATATATTATTATTGAGATGTACTTGGATATTTTCAAGATTACATAAATCAAATTGACCATTATCAGTACTGATTTTATCATTTCTATTCTTCTGAAATCCTACAATAACATATCTTGGTTTATAATATGAGGTTGGAATATCCCAAGTAAATGTTTTCCCAGTAATAGAGGATTTCTCAATGTACATCCAATGTCTATAATACATTTCATATTCTATGGATGATGATATCTCTTTATTAATTTCTGCCTCATATGCTAAAGAAAACTTATATTGAGGCATTCTCCAAATTATTTCAGATAAACTTATAGTAATTGTATGAGCACTAGCAATAGTCTCATCTACTAATAGCGCATTATTACAATTAGTGTTTGCTCTAATTAACTTTAATTCCTGATGAATACGATATATATACTTCGTATAATCTTCAAAAAATCCTAGAATTACTTTCAGTGGAATAAAAACAGAGAAATATCCATCCTTGTTTATTATATTAGAAGTTGATTTGACTCTCCAACATGCATCATGATAGGCTATGTCATCATTAAAAGATACTAATCCTTTTATGGCGGTTGCAGTACCTGGGTTATCAACAGAATCAATCTCATTCCCTGCAATTGAGTAATTAATTCTACTAAATAGATGTAAAATTCCATTGTTGATAAAATTTACCTTCTTTGTATCAATAGAACTCAAAATTACACCATCACTATTTTTCTTAAGCGTTAATTTTCCATTAATAATTAAATAACTCCTATGTGGACAAGTCTTAATATCTTCATTATATAGAGATATTGGGATTGTACCTCCAAGTTGATTTATGTCAACAGAGATTGGGGGCTTGTAATCAATATAATCTTCACTCTCAATAATATTTTGTTCCATGTTGTAGATGTATTTATAAAGTAAAAAAATTAAAAAGATTTAATATAAAGTTCTAAGGTAATAGTTTCTCCTTCAAAGTCTATGGGACGATTATCTTGATCAACAATTTGAATAAAAATTTCTTTTATCTCATATGTATTCACTGGATAATATCGATGTTGTGCAGGTATTTGTACAATTTTTTCCCCAGTAGGAGTATTTAGAGGAAAGGAATAGACAATATTTCCTCTCGATTTTCCATTTTCATAATTGGACTCAATAAGATTACATCTAAGCCGAATTGCATTTACTGGAAAAATATCAACTATTAAATCTGAATGACCAGTTACATTTTTTTCTATAATTCGTTTATTGCTAAATCCCAGAAGATGTCCTAGTGACTTTTTTGAGGTGAAATCTATTTTTTTATGTTTACATAGTACTTTAATTTTGTGACTTATCTCCTGTATTATTACAGTGAATTTAGCTTCTTGACATTTTGGATGCATTTTAAGTTGCTCAACAATCTCTGCTACTTCATATGTACCAGGTGGTATGGTGACTCGATCATGAATACCATTATCATCTATAAGTATGAGTTCATTATTTTTTTCAGTTACATTATTTATTAAGTTGTAAACAACAAAACTAGTTAGACATATTTGCCAGTCTTTATCTGTATCTAGGTGAATAGGTTCTTCTAAATGATATCCTAACTCAGAAGACTTTTCAGATAATTCAATACTGAAACCCATTTATTTACAAAAAATTTTTATTGATCTGAGGTTGTTTATTTTTTTCCATTTTTCATTATTATATTTTTTTCCCCTTCTTCAGCTTTTTTGAGATATACTCTATCTACTTTGTTTTTATATTCTTTAGGTACACTTATTCTTTTAAATCGTTCTTCAAGCTTCTGCTTATCAATTTCAAGTTCATTTGCAATATCATTACATTCTTTATTTGTTAAGAACTTATTTTGTTTAGTTGTAAGAGATAATGAAAAACCAGGAAGGGATACTTTTTCAGGTTTTAGTTCTTCATTATGTTTTTTTCTTAGCTCATTATGTTCATTTCTTTCTGTTTGAAACATTTCTTCCATTTTATCAACAAGAGATTTATATTCTTTGATTCTACCACAAGATTGATTAAGTAATAAATCTTTACACCTTGATTCTGTTATTAAATTCATAATGTAACTAATTACCTTTTTAAAATTTTTTCTACTTTCAGGAGGAACATTAACTTCATTTAATCTTTGATGCATTTGTTTCAATTGCTCGATATTATTTTCAGCAACTTTTTTAGTTATATTATTTTTAGTAAATTCATAAATATTCTTAAAATCAAGATTTTCTATATTTTCATCATCTATGTTTTTAATTGTTTCATAGAGTGTTGACAAAGTTAAGTCTTGTTTTGTTTTCTCCATTTATATTAAAAAAATTTTAATTTATTTTTTATCACTTGTCACTTATCATATCACATGTCACTTGTCACTTGTCATATCATTTATCATGTCACTTATCATGTCACTTGTCATATCACATATCACAAAATTAAATATAATAAATGAGTAAACAAAAAATAACTAAAGAAGAATTCCTTCAGCTTTTAAAAAATTATGATTTTATTAATAATAGCGTACGATCATTCAGTAAATTATATGGTGTTCATTATAATACAGTTACAAAATATTTAAGAGATAATAATATAAATTATAATAGGAAAGAAAGTAATATAATTAGGTCAAGAAATCCAAATGGAAAGTTTTCTTTATCTATATCTGAACATAGCAGGACACATCAAAAAATAAATACCATACAAAGTCCTAAGCAAAAAATTCAAACAAATGAGAGTGTTGAAGATAAAATTAAATATATATGTAATTCATTGAATCAGTCAAATTCAATAGAAATAGGGAAGAAAAAACTAAAGAAATAACTGATTTTATTTTGCTAAGAAATTCAAACAAAGATGACCACATATGACATCATTAAAATTCTGAATTTGATCAATATTGTAACAAACTTTGAAGTTCTTGAAGTAATTTAATAATTCAATAGGTGGTTTAACACCAAAAGAATCATAATAATTAATTACTTTATCTTTTTTCAAAAAGCAAACCCAGTGAGTTCCATGTCCAATGGAATTATCTAAATTAATAATCATACTTTCATTTTTTCTAATTTTATTAGGAATTTGATCTTTCATAAAAACACCTCGGAAATATGGTATATTCAAATTTTTTGCATACATTTCTAGCTCTAGATCAGATAAAGGTTTAATAGGAAGTTTCAATTTTTTTTTTTAGAGTTGATATAGAAACCTTGACCTTCAATTTCCCTGTTTCTTGCTCTCATTGCATTCAAATAAAATCCTTTTCCCAATTTTTTTTCTGCTGCTTGAACATTTTTATAATGATTAATGAAATCTGATACCTTTTCATCCACAGGGAGAGACTGCTTTGCTGTTGCATTCAACCCATATCCCAAATTTTCCTTTTCAGTATTATTATTCTTAATCCTTTCTTCAACTAATTTATTATTTGTTTTCTTGTTATTATAAGCATTCACGAGATTAGTTGCAACTGCTGATATAATTGGTAAAGCCTCCAGTAGAGCAGGTAAAAATCCACCAGTTTTATTATTTTCATTTATATATTCTAATTGGGGAACTTTCAGTTGTAATTTTACAGGTTTCTTTTGCTTGATTCCTTTCTTCATTTGTTTTATTTGATAAGTTGATAAAGGTAAATAAGTCTCATTCATGACACTATTTTTTGTTCTAATTAACTGTTCATGATCTAAATCAAGAGTGATAGGTTTCCTTAGTTTTATACCTTCAAGAATCAATTTTTGCTCTTTTTCATCTAAATTAATTGGATACTTTATACCAGCTCCTAACCACCTTTTTACTTTCATAGCATTTGTTGTTAGATATGCTGCAGCTTTTTCACCTATATCTGAATCATTAGCAATCACACGCTTCCAGGCATCTTCTTTTAATTTGTAATCAGCTTCATGTCTTTTATCAACATCACTTGATCTAGCATAAGCAATATCATGATTTTGTGCAGCTTCATCTAATTTATTTTTTGGTTTTACACCTTGTGATAATTTCAAATCTAAATTTGTACCTGGTCCAAGATATTCATATCCAGGTACATGAAGTTCTACTGGTAAATTATCAATTACAGAATTCACTAGTCCACCACCCTGTTTTGGTTTTGGGAAAGAATTCAATTGATTATTAAATAATTTTTTCCTATAGTCGCTAGACAAGCTTCTCACAAGTGAATGTGAATCTTGATTCATTTATTATATAAAAAAATTGTGCATGCGTCAGCATAAGCTGACTAATCGCAAGATAAACTTGCTCAGCAAAGAGCATGTCAGTGACATATCCTGTAGATTAAAATTCAGTTTTCAAAAGTTCTTGATTATAAAATTTACCAAGAATTTCTTCCCCATCTTCAGCCTTGATAGAATAAGTTACAGGATTTGTAAAGAAAATCTTATCAACTATAAAAATTTCTCTAGTCCAATTATTCTTATATTTATTACTAAAAACTTTCTTATAAGCATATATTCTTACTCTATCTCCTACTTTAAATTTTGGAATTGACTCATTACATTTATTTTGTTTGCTGAGTCTTATTAAGATTTCTTTCTCATTATTCTTATTAACTTCAATAGGTCTCATTCCTATGGTTCTATGGACATCCTTAGTGTTATATTCTTCTATTATATTTGGTAAAATATCATACCATTTAAAGTTGTCTCTAGCCTCAAAATAGATTTTTAATTTTTGATTTAGTGTTCTATTGAAACGTTCAATTATTGCTGATTTCTCTTCATTATAAGTATGATACATATTAATGTTATATTTTTTCAATATGGATTTAAAAGTTTCATTCACAAATTCTCTACCCATATCAACATGAAGTAAGTTTGGTTTCCTCTTAGATTGTACAATAATACTCTCAAAAGCATCAGCAACACTTTTACCAGTTTTATTTTTTAGAGGTTCAATCCAGACATATTTAGAAAATGTATCAATAACATTTAATAGATATTTGAAACCCTTATTCTGTCTAGAATACTTATCCATAATCAACAAATCAGCAGCCCACAGATCATCAATGCCCTTGGTTATGATTCTTCTTCGACAAAATTTTCTCCTAACTGAGGCATGAAGTTCTTTTGCTTCTTCCATTTATACATCTAAAAATTCTTCTAAAATTCCAGATAAGTTTAAAAAAGAAAATTATGGTAAGAATACATTTTTTTCTTCCTCTTCCTCTTCTTCACTTAATTTATCAGGAGGTTCTGCTTCTGTCTCATTAGAGCTTTCCATATTGTAGGTCTAATTTATTAATGAAAAATTTTATAGAAATGTAATTGAAATATAATTTTCAGATTTATTGAATATGCAGATATCAAAATCATTCTTAAGAATTTGTTTATAAGTTGATTTGAATGTATCTTGCATTGTCTTCCTAATAGCTTGTGACTGGCATTGGAATAGGAAAATATCAATTTTATATGCACCAAATAAATCCTTTGAAGTATTTTCATCAATAAAGTATAAACTCACTTCTCTATCTTTGAAGTAAGAATTCCTAATTAGTTTATATCCTATTTTCTCAACCTTCTCATAAATATAATCAACATTTGCTAAAATGACTATAGTCTGATCAATTCCTACTAATTTTTGTTTATATGTAAGCACTTTGATTCCTGGTAATTTTTCAGTATTAAATGTTTTCTTATCAAAATCTTTATAAATTCTTAGAAATATAGTTTCATTATTCAACTTCTTCTCAATATCTTTTGGGAGTGGATCTGTTGAATTTCCAAAAATTTTATCTTCCATAAGAATATTCAGTTTAGGTCTATATTCTTGATTTCCTAGATTTATTAATGGTAGATTCAAACTCTTGGAAGGAGTTAATTGAAAGTGAAAATCTTTATAATCTTTTTTCACATAAACACCTATATTTCCTTCTGCTATGTTAACAAGATTGATGAATTTTTCATGATCATAATTATTCATTTTTTTATGATTTATAACAAAAGTTATATTAGCCTTAGATTCAGTAAACTGATTCTCACTAGATCTATAATCAAAGCAGATAGTCTCATTAGTATTATTAGTATTGTAGAGCATATATTTTCCATCAGTTTTTTTCATACTAAAATTTTTCTTTCCCAAAGTATATATAAAAAAGGTAAAATATGAAAATACATACTCAAAGATGAGATTGTATTCTCCAAATTCACTTGTGCTAGCAGTATTGTGCTTTTTAGGTTGATTTACTACTTGATTGTGTAAATGAATACGAATAAATATAAATGTTTTATGTCCGGCATAAGATAAATCAGGATGTTTTGGAATTGAATTTTTATTGAAACTATTAATATTTTCAGTGAATAAATCTGGCTCCATATATAGATAGATAAATTTTTTTTCTCTCTCTTCTTCCTCTTTATCTGAGTCAAAATCATCCACAGGATTAGACCTGCTTATGCTGGTCACATCAACAGATCTACCTTGGGTTGAAATTCCTAAATTACTCTCTATTTTTCTGACTCTTTGTTCAAGTTTCTTAAACTCAACTACAGTTACAAATTTTCTTCCAGTTAGTGACATGTTATTGTATTTATTAATAGAAAAAATATATGCATGCGTTAGCAACATCCTATCCAGCAGATAGTTCCTTAAGCTCTTGTAAAATTCTAATAATTTCATTTTTAAGTGTTGGATTTGTATTTCCACTCTGCATTTCTCCATATAAAACTGTAAGTCTTTGAAACAGTTCATCTAAATTATCCCAATAAATATATTTATCTGATTTTAAATTAGCACTCAAATTTAATGTTTTAATTTCTTTTAGAATGTCTCTTATATTCTCAGGATCTAAATGTCCATTTTGAATATTCATATAAACACTTACTAATTTCTTCAAGGTTTCATCTAAATTTTGTATTTTGAGTCCACTACCTGTTTTAATTTTTACAAGTCCTTTTTTTATTAGTAAAGGTTTTACTATATTATTATATTTGTATCCAGTACTTGATTTTACTTTGTTTGAAGCTGGATTATTACTATGTTTATAACTACTAGTTTTCTGTAAAATTTTTGCATAATTATCAACATCATCTTCATTATAATTCTTTGGTTCTTCCAGAGTCAATAATTCCCATAAACCATCAGTCCCTATGAATTCTGTCCCATTCTCAAATTTAATATTATTATCTCTTATCCAGATCGGTTGATTACCAATAAAGAGGTCATCATTTTCAACCCTAATTCCAAATGTCCTGTCTGTCTTTATATCTTTTGAAGCATAATGTGATAAGAATTTTTGTGCAGTTCTTCCAATAACTTTAATTATGTCTTCTTTATCTAATACCTGTGGGGCAGACTGCTTTGCTGTTGCATATTCTGGTAAGCTTTCTGACATAATTTGAGGATATTTTGGTAAGACTTTTTGTTGTATTTCATCTGTAAGTTTTTTCAAAGGTGTGGTAATAGGTTTATATAACTCTTTCAATTCTTCTTGCTCATAGATCTTTCCTGTTCTAATAGTATCATATTGCTCTTTTAGATTCTTTGTTGAATTTATATAATCATTAATATTTTTGTCCATATCGCAGATATGCACTTTGCTAAACAAGTTTATCTTGTGATAAATCAGCTTATACTGATGTATTTATATAGAAAATTATTTCAAATAAATGCAAACAAATAAATTAAAAGCTCCTATCAAAGTTGAAAATTATGATTACAATGAACCCTATCCTAGACATAATGATATATTTCCAAATATAATACGCGCAGGTATTTTTGGTCCTTCAGGGTGTGGAAAAACAAATGTTTTAATTCAAATTCTATTGGAAATAAATACTTATACAAATATATATCTATGCACAAAAACTCCTCACCAAGAAAAATATGATAGATTGAAATCAATAATTGAGATATATAATAGCTTGCTATCTGCATCTTGTGATAATAGCAAGGCAGAATTTAAAGTAGAATTAACAACTCTACTACCAAATGAATTGAAAGAACCAGAAGAAATAGAACCATATTCAGTCATAATTTTTGATGATATACTGACCGATCCTCAAGAAAATATTGCAACTTACTATTTGAGAGGTCGACATTATAATATTTCCTGTTTTTATTTAGCCCAAACATATTCAAAAGTCCAAAAACAGTGTATAAGAGATAATTTCAATTATTTAATTATTTTCAAACAAGATCTCACAAACTTGAAACATATATTTAATAATCATATTACAGATTTGACTTTTGAAGAATTCAAAGAAATGTGTAATTCTTGTTGGAGTCAAAAATATGGATTTTTAGTTATTGATAAAGAATGTAATGATAAAAATGAAATATATAAAAAGAATTTTGAAGAAGGTTTTCATATTTTAAGCTGATATCCATATGGAAGTGTATTAATATTATCTATTAAATATCTCTTATCATCATAGGGTGATAATGCAATTTTATCCAATTCTACTGTATATAAATGATGTTGTTTAGAAATAATTGAATATACTTTTTCCCTAGTCTGTTTACTTTCAACTAAACAATTTTTGTACATTTCAAATTTCATTTTTTCTATATTTGATTTCTTTATTCCTTTACAGACTTTCTTTTCTTTTATATCATTTCTAAACGCATACATTTTTGACCTCAGTCCCACCCATTCACGTATTGGTATTCCTAAATATTCATCTTTGAATAGTCCAGGAACTTTTTTATTTTTTTGAGGCATCCAGTCTATTTTATAATCAAATGTGTCATAATATGCAATATCTTCTTTTATATCCTTATACACATCATCTGTTTCAATATAGACAATCAGTGAATCTGTGTCAGTTCCTAATAATCTTATTCTATCACCATATTTATTTTTTAATACATTATAGTAGAACTGGTACATTAATAATTTAGATATTTCTAAAACAACAAATCCTCCATAAATTGGTTTATTCAATTTTACTGTTTGCTTTTTTCTAGCAAGTAAAATTGTGTCTTCATCTAGTATAGTTCTTGTTTCATAATTTGTTTGTTTGAGAAATGAATCTGGGGAAGTTAATATTTTCACATCACATCTATTTCTTACATTTTCCATTTGTTTCCCATAAACTGAGTTATTCATTAGCTTATAGAAATCTTTTTCAAAATCATTTTTAGCTTCCTGTCTCAATTTTGTATTCAAATCTATATATGGTTTTAACCAGGCTTTTTGTTTAAATCTTATATAATTATTAACACTTTTTAAAATAACTCCTTGTCTTAAACATTCTTTCAACATTCTAAAATCAATAACATAGTCTTTTTTTGAATGCAATGTAGTTATCAATTTACCTTCTTTTGGTTTATTTCCAATTTTTTCTTTAATCAAATATTTTTGATAGTCAGATAATTCTTCTTCTGTAGGGATATAATGTTCTGGAATCATAGGATAATCTTTAAATTTATTATGTAATTCTATTGGGATGTCTAAATCTGCTATAAATGTATATCCATATTCACCATTGTCATCTAAATTGAGAATTATATCTTCAGTGAAGTATGATGGTTGTCTCATTTTATGTAATTCATTCTTTGATTTTAATAAATTATAATTTAGAAACTCTCCAATTGGTAAAGGTTGACTTAATGCCCAACCATATAAATTATTACAATCTAGATATAAAATATAACTAATATGTTTTTGACTATTCCAAATTCCTTTCTTAACAGCATCTTCTTTACTTAATTTTATTGTTTTACCAAGTTTCTGATCATAAAAGTAACAATTATTTGCCAGGGCATGTCTTAATGGAATATTAGAAATACCTCCTCTGATTCCTTTTTCATATAGTTCATAATTTTCTTGATCAGAAATTAATTCGAGTTCTTGACCTGTATATTTCAATGAGGCAGCATCCGATAATTGTGGAGCTGAAATATAATAAACTGGATCTAATTTATAATTTTTATAACATGTCTCTCGAAAATTATCAAAAACATCTTTTGTAAGAATTGTATCTAGTTTTAAGTACAAATTATGATAATCTCCAAAATTTTTACATTTGAAATAATTATAAACTTCAATTGCAAATGCCAAGTCCTTATCAGATATCTCTTTATCATTTAATGTAGAATACCAGTTTTTCTTATCCAAAGGTAATTTTTCATTGAACTTTTTATAATCATCTACCCATTCATATGGATAAATTCCTTTTTGTAAAACCAAATGTAAATCTTCCTTCTTAAACATTTTCAAAATATTTGTAAACTTGTTATAATTAATTGGTTTCTTCAATACTTTTTTACAATTTTTACATTCAGCTTCATATTTCAGAATTCCATTTTCATCTATTGGTAAGAATTTTCCTTCCTCTATTTCTTGAACTTTCTTACATTTTGAACAGAAACAATTATTAACCTCTGCTAAATTTTTGACTGCTTTTTCTAAACTTGTTCCTACAAAAGCTAATGTGTCAATGAATCTAAATTCCATTGTTTTTGGAAATTTATCACCCTTTCTTTTTATATTGAGATTAATTTCATCACATTTTGGACATTTCTCCCATATTTCATCTTTTTTCTTTTTATTACATTTCAAACATTTTGATATATTATATCTCTGTGTTTTCACACTTGCATCACATTTTATTTTATCTCTTTTCCTAAGAATTTCAAGTTTAGGAATCACATTTTCATCACACTTGGGGCATTTGTCTAATATTTCATCATAATATTTCTTATTACATTTGAGACATTTTGTTAAGTCATAATCTTGTTCATATTCATCAATGATTACTTTCCTTGAAAATGTGCTATAATTTTCATTGTTTTTTGGAATAATATTCAAATCATATTTTTGTTTATATTCATTACACAATTTTAATAACCAACTTAGAAATATCTTTGAATCATATTTTAAATTATGAATTAATACTGGAATGAATTTAGGCATTGTTAAATTCAAATTACATTTATTACAAGCTGCTCCTCTAAATTTACCAGTAAAATGATCATGATCTTTTATTTTTTCATTTTCATTATTGAATTTATGATTACACATATGACAATGAGTAGCTGATCTGAACTTGTTAGCTTCTTCTTTTCCCCAAATCATTTTTTCATTCTTCATTCTCAAGGTATGATATTTTTTCCCATGATCTTGTAACATTTTATTAAAATATTTCATTAATGTCTCTATACTACTATGTCTCACTAATTGTGCTCTCATTTCATCTGAATAGAAACAGAAACTATTTGGAACATGTTTATGAATATATTTTGTTGTTTTAGTTATTTGTTTTTTCATATTTTTTAATGTGCATTCAAAATCCAATGTTAAAGTATATGGATGATATTGTTCAGCATGAAATGAATAGTATTTTCTAATTTTATTGGTTGGCATTTTAATATTCTGTTTTTCATAGATACAATGTTCAATATGGGAATTATACTCAGTCTCTATTTGAAATGTTTTATGACATTTCATGCAAATATGGACATGATTTGAATTTCTATGAATTTGTCCTCTCAATAAAGCACTTAGATTTTTAATTCCAACAATATGCTCATTATATAAGAGTAAATTTATATGTCCTTCCTTGTTGTTAAATTTTTGACTTTGATAATATAAACTTATTTCATCATCATCATATTTATAAATATTAATTGATCTGTTTATGAAATTTTCATATATTTCAATATTTTCAGGTACTAGTTTAATAGGGTATTCCATTTTTAATTCTTCATATTTTGTAATATTATAGTTAGAAACTCTATCGGTATGATTTTCAACTGGTTTTAAAATACTTTCCAAAGCATATTCAAAGCATCTAAGATCTTCTTGTTTGAGACATTTGAATTTATTAGTTTTTATATTTTTCACATTAATACAACATTTTTTTGAGATAATAAAACTTGGTAATTGAATATAAGTTCCACCACGCAAAGGATTGTTTTGATCAGAATGAATATCAACTTTAATAACTCTATCAAATCTATATCTTGTATTTTTAGCATTATAACTATCAAAATTTCTTAGTACTTCATTTTTTGTTGATGTTTGGGCACTTTTAATTGCACTTGAATGAACTATAATATTTCTTGTTGATCGAAAATATTTTCTATGAGTATTAACTTGTTCACCAGATAAATTTACTTCAATATAATCTACAACTGCCACTAATTGGAAGCTTATACTATTCTTTGTTTTCAATTCTCTTTTTGCAATTTCATTAAGTTTTTCATTAACCTTGAATAGAAATCTTATTAAATCATACTTTGCAGAATCACAGTATATTTCATAATCATGAATCATATTTCTCCAATTTCTTGAAGTACCTTCTCTTACTTCAATATCTCTATCTCTTCTTGGAAGTTCTTGTATTGGTTTATCAGTACTGAAAATACTTTCATCAAAATTGAATAATTGATCAAGTTTTGGTGCCTTCTTTTTTTGTAAATGGTGAGCAACAATTTTTGCTAAGTCATGTTTCTTTAATTTTGAACATCTTTCTATATTTTTATTTTTGAGATAATCATATAATTGTTTTCTAGTAAATTGATTTTGAAGCTTTGTAATTAAATCCATTTTTGCAATTGTTGATGACAAGCTATTATTTAAAGAGAAAAAATTTTATAAAGAAATTTAAAATAAGAAATTGGTTGGACCACATTAATTATATATTTTATATTTCAATTTTTTTTTTCTATATAAATACTTGTCAGATTGAGTTCATCTCTACTGATAGTTAAATCTTCTAAAATGGAAAACAATCTTGGAGTGGAGTGGTTAGAAAATTTTGAATTAGATTATGAAGATAATTATGAATTAGATTGTATTGATTACAATGATTATGGTGATCCTTATCAAGTTATAGATATTGGTAATTATGATGATCCTAATGAGTCTGGGTATGAATCTGATTATACTTCTGAACTAGATGAGGATGAGGAAATTCAAGATAATGTGGAGGATGAGGTGAATGATGACTTCTTAAATCACCCATTAGGCTCATTGTGTGATGATAGTGATGATAGTGATGTTGAATAATGCTCACCTTTAAAATGTAAAATTTGGTAACAATACCTAACAGAAGAGTTCAATTGCAAATAAATTTATTATAAATTGTAAGTTAAATGCTTGTGCAAAGTTCCTTAAGGTCAAGTTGTTGTTTTTTTTTTTATGAAATCATATAATATAAAAGAAATTATCAATTATATGATCTTTGGAAAATAATGATTTTTGTCAGAAAAAGTACGTTGATCTTGTTGAGCGATACAAACACAATGACATCTATTCTGAATTATGTTTTTCAAAATGAAGGAAAAAACATGCGTCGACCATCAAATGTGAGCTTGGGAAAATTACGCATTTACAGACGTTGAACCTGTTGAGAAAAAATGTGGGCTTGGGAAAATTACAGATTCGTTACTGTATCGAGATCGAGTTTGTCGGGTATTTATTTTATCGGTTCCTGTTCTGATTTAATTGTTGAAATAGTCCCTATTGAGGTACCGAAAAAGGTGAGTCTAGATATCGGTTGAGTAATGGTAAACTAAATATGATACAGGTTTTTCGGTAGTAAAATTAAATATGAGCCAAAAGTACCGATTCTTGAAACCAATTTTGAGTTTCATTGAATGTGTTGAAAATTGGTTCTTGAATTGATTTTGAGTTCGTCGACGTTTGTGGAGAATGTTGAAAAAACGTTCTAAAAGAGAAGAAAAGTAGTCACAAAAGTGTGATTTTTTTTTTTCTTCGAAAAATAAATGTGGATTGGAGTCACACTAATCACATACTACTAACGGTTTCACGCTTGAACGGATACGTCACTGGAGTGTTTCACCGCAATTTCTCCAGCTGGAACGCGTTGCTCGTCAGTGCGACCGAGTGAACCCGCAAAAGCGATCATTTAGCAGCGGTCTATTGAGTTCCGTATTTCAAGCAGCAGAATTGTCATTCCGCAACTTATTATCGTATAGTACCTACCAACCACCCAGATCCCTCATACGCTGGAAAATTAAACATTTTGTTAAAAGTTCGCAGCACAGAGAACCATAACCTTTGTCGCAAACTTTGTTGGTATTTGCAAAACTATTTATTAATTAGTCGTACAGTAGCTTATAATGGTTCTCGACGTTTTATCTTTTTTTTTTTTTAGATCAGGGATCACTGAAGAAAGAAAAATAATGTAAAAACTATGTGGGCCTGTCACGAGGAAGAGGCCAAGGGCAATGCAGTATCCAGGATTCATCTGAGAAAGTGATTTTACAATATTATTAATAAAAAATAGTGATCAAAAAAAATTCTTTGGTGATTTTGTGTTCTACAACATGAATTTTAGTGAATTCTTGGAGCCTTAGGAGGTGCATTCTGACACCCAACCCCCATTGATGTGGACCTTGGCAAGGGGCTCGTGGTTCAGAATATTGTAGTACCATTCAAACCTAATTTATTCTGATGATAAAAACTTTTTAAAATATGCAGATACTTAACTTCCGTTGTTTTTGAATATTTCTTTTCTTTTTTTTTAGTGACTGCTGTCTCCGCGGACCACTTCTTAGAGTGCTACGGACCATAGGTTAGCAACCATTAAATAAATGGACAGGCTAAAATAAACGATAGGTAAGTAGGTAAATGTGTTTGATTCGTAGGTAGGTACCAAAATATTCAGCGTATTTTCGTAGTTGCAGAGAATTATGTACCTACTGATCGAGAATAACTAATCATTTTATTTATATTAATTACATTTTTTCAATTTACCACTGTATTTGGCAACCAGATATTGAGGTATTTTCATCTGTCATAAAATTCACTCTTCTCTCGTATCATCTTATTCTCTCTCACTTCAATTATCAACACTTTCTTTTTCTCTCCCAATGGTTGACGACATTCTCTTGACCTCTCTTCACTATATTTATAATGTGTTTCTGCTTTATCTTAATGCTATGCATTATTTGCCTTGCTTTTGCTTTTGTTACAATTATGCTTATGTAGGTACAGTGGAACCAGTGGACTATCTTTTTTTCTCATTTTTAAATTTGTTTCTTTTCTTTTAATTTTTCTTTATCTTATTGGATATTTCCTTCTAGCATATATTTATTTTTGTTTTCCCTCTGTTATTTCTGGAAAAATGGAAAGTCCGGTACTATGGCTCTTTACTACAGTTATGATAAGAGATGAGCTACAATTTTGTGTTGTTCGTGTTTTCATTAACTTTATATTGTTTATTATTAATATATACGTATATGTTAGGAGCAGAAACCGAATTTTCTCAGTTACAAAAAATTCTCAGAATGTGTTTTTTCATTTCAAAATTATCAGAAAATGAAAATTCGTGTTCTGGCTGTTTTTAAATGCTCAGAACGTGTTCTGAGCTATAGGCTAATACCACAACCAGATATTTGTGTTGTGGTATTAGCCTAAATACACAGAAAGTACCTATTGTGAAATTTTCTCAATTCCACAATGCGTTCTATGCATTAAGTCCTGTTCACAATATAAAAAATAATTCTTAAAACGTAGAGAGACACTTTGATGACGCATGTTTGTGCAATCCAATGATAAAAATGAAATTCTATTTCATTAACACCCACGTTGTTCAAGTCATTACACCCTATTTTCTTGTGGAATAGAATCATATTTTTATTAGTGTATTGCGAAATCTTGCATCGTAAAAGTGCCTCTCTACATTTTAGGCATTATTTTTTTTTATTGTGAATAGAGCCTCAGTTTTAATGCACATATGTGCCCCGAAAAAATTTTGGAATTGAGAAACTTCCACAACGCATTCTGTGCATTTAGGCTAATACCACAACACAGATTTCACATTTTAATATTAGCCTATAGCTCGGAACACATTCTGAGCATTTTTTCACTTATTGAGCAAATTTGGTTTTTGTTCCTAACATATATATATAACACAAAACGGTGTTCTAACTCTTATCACTCTCATGCATATATCTGATAGTAGAGAGCCTTAACAGTACTAGGTTGTCTTCTCTCCAAAGTCCATACACATCTTATAATGGTTAATGTAAGTCAAAATCCTCTAGGCAAGGTATTATATTACAGATTCAATATATGTATTCTGAACTAAAAAATTTCTAATGAGGATGACAATTTTGAAAGAATGAAGAATTAATGATTTTTATAAAATGGGTTTAATTCAAAAACCTCTACGACAACTTTATTTCCCTCAAGAATTAGTAAGGGTGGTAATTTTGGAAATCAAGAGAACCTTCATGGTGATGTAAAATTTTCTGAAAGTCTTCATGATGATAAAAAACATATTTGGAATTGACTAACAATACCCTCATCTTCAGCAGAATGCTAATGTTATTCTGATACACTAAAAATGTGATGAGAAGTTCTGAATTTTATTGAGAATTGTGTTTTTTACAGGCAAAGATGCCTGACTCTGGTAAGTATTAAGATTCTACTACTTTTACTTTTTTTTTTTGTAATTCATTTCTCTACTTCAAAATTCGATAAATCGGACTCTTAAATTCTGTTCATAATTCTTTTAAAAATTTAACCGAACTTTTTGGCTATTAAATCATTCAATAAATTAATAACAGATGACAATTATTTTGGGACGTTGTATATAAATCTCGACTGGCTTTGTAATTGTTTTCTTCACATACTTTGTTATTTTTATTTAATTTGTTTTTGTAATAATTTTATAGTTAGTTGGTAGCTTGTAATGAATATTTCAGGAATACACATTTCACATTACCGTAACTACATACCTACTTTTATTTTATTATTCTTCTATTCTGCTTATGCTTACTTCTTTCAAACTTATTCAATGAATATAATTATTACAAATAATTAAACGATTACCTCCTACTAAACGAAAAATTGATCATATAATGAAGACATTGTATATTTAAATTTTAAACTCAACAAAAAGAATTTACAATTCGTCACTCTTCAAATAAAATGAGTACTCGAGTTGCTATTCTATTTACATATTTCAAGTTCTTGGTTCTCATTGTTATAGAAATAATTTTGTCATCCGAAAAAGACATTCTGAATAAGGTATTACTGACGTCATAATCACACACAGATTTTATCTTTGGTTTATGTTAGGTTAGTTTTGACACCACACTACTTATAGACTATCATTAATTTTTCTACATTTGATACGCCAACAACCGCTTCTTTGAAATTCTGATTTAAAAAAAGAGGTTTTCGAACCTCAAACGAGTGATAATTTTTGAGATTATAATAATTCATACAGGTAGTAACCTGTATGAAAGCCGCACAGTAGACCTACCAACTCACTGCCTAACTTAACACAATCTACGAATCTTTGACTTTAGGTAGGCGTACAGTACCCATTGAATCGAACTATCTGCGATAATTTTTCGCCATTTCACCCCGATGGTAAATTTTCCAAAACTTTAAAGTTCTGTTGTGATCTTTGTTTTCTTTTGTTTTATATTTTTATTTTTTATTTTTAGAGAGATGGGATTCAACATCGTGATTTCAGTTACACTGAGAGTGGATTAAAATTTTTATTGCCTAGATAGGTACTTAACTTGACTTAAATCTCAATGCACACAAGGTACATGTAATGTTGCGTGTAACATACATATCTCGTGATGTAGAGCAAATCCTTCTTTTAGAGTTTAAACGCTATAACGAGCATTAAGTTATACACAATATTATGATACTTGTAGAACAGTTTTTGACGATTCGACTGCTGCCGGCTTTCGGGACGCAGACAAAGAGAAAATAATATACTGAAAATTCGTATGTAGGCTTACATTGGGGCTGAGGAATTTTTCAGGAATTTGAGGGTTGATTCCACAATTATTAGCCTAGAGGCTAAGAATCGAAGTCATACTTCGTGAACCTACTTAGTACTTACCTCTTTAATGTGCTGAATATACTTTTCTCTACTGTTCAAACATAGTTTGCGTACATTCTGTAAAAATATTTTTATTGGAAAAAGGTACAGAATATCCACATAATTTTAGAGATTTTCATCAATATCTCATCTTTATTTATAATGTACATAACACGATTGTAACTTATTGCAGGATCGACACAGGTCTTATGCGTAAATTTGAAAATTCATTCGAGGGTCGGAACTTTTTTCTGTCTAATTATTTATATTAATAATAAAAAACACATTCAAAACCATTCAGATTCTTGGCTGTTCGCTACCACTCAGTTCGCAGTGTCAAAAATACAAAAGTGCCTTCTGATGCCTCCTTGACACACGACCAGACCAACTAGAAGAAAATATCTCAAGAAAAAGTTGCAATATTTTTCTTTTCTTTTCCCGAGAAATCATTTTCCCTTTTTGTTGAGGAAAAAACCATCATCAAACGAAATAAATTCTTTTTACACACACTTTAAGATCTGAAGTAAACTGTAAAATTTTTGTACTTACCAACGAGTCTGTTGCATCTAGAGCATTTCGTAATGAAAAGATTTATGGCTTGTTGATATGAGTTTAAAGCTGTACGCCACCCTCATATAGGGGCGTGCAACCCACTGTTGTAGGATTACATAAACCCAACAAGGATTTATGTAATAATAGAAAAAAAAAAAAAAGAAAGAAAAGAGAGGGGAAAAAAGAAAAACTTTCTAGGTACTTTGTTTGGCTGGTTGATAATTTTTTTGTATTTTTTTTTTTCACCAGTTAGCTCTTGTCGTACTTGTGCCCTTACGAATACGATGCATCGTGGTTTTTACATCATGTAGAATTATTTTGTAGCCGATTGAAAGGATTACGTGTTTAATTATTATATTAGAACACAAAACCTGATCAATGGTTTAGTAATCGTAGTAAGGGAAAATGAATAATTTCAATTGGAAAGGCGATTTCGATTTTCACTAATATTTGCGTATTAAATGCGATTTCTATAGAATATTTTTTAATCTCATAGGTTGTATACGATTTTTTCTTCCTCTCACTGTTGAAGAGAAACAGAAACAGAGATAGACAGACCGAGACGATAATTGAAATGGGTTTTGTAAAGAAACTTTTAATCTCAAAGTGGAAAAAGTATCACTATCTAACTGAAAGAGCTGAGGGCAAAACGAATGTTGAAAGAAGAAAAAAATAGAAGCGAAAACATTTGAATTAAACCAATTGCTTCGCAACGATAATAATTTCGTGAGCGATATTATAAATTTGCCTAATTACATTTGAAGGATCGATATTACACTGAAAATGATTATTTTCTTCCAATTATGTGACTCGGACAGTTGAACCTATTAATATTATTATATTTTGGAGTCTATTATTTATACTGAGAAATATATTCCAATTTTAACGTAACGAAGTCACTCCATAAAATAAATCAGTTTTTATATAGGATGATTCTGAGTGTTACCTATTAGATACCTATTTTATAGATACTTATCTTATTTACATAGTTAGACTTCATGAAAATACTAAAATACTAGAAGATAGAGGCATTTTATATTTTTTGTAAAATAAGAAAAGAGAGAGCGTAAATTTTATTCCATTTTATGTAACTTTTGAACGTTGTCAATAATACAGTTTAAAAACGATTTTATCCCTTTTTTCCTCTAGATATTTCTTGGAGAAAGTAATTTCGTTAGAAGGGTAATAACTGACTAAAAATTCAATCCTCAGACGACTCCACCATTATTCCGTTGTAAAACCTTCAATTAGTAAAGATATTCAACATTTTTCACCTGTTTCAAGTAGCAGAGTGTGATTTGATTGTATGAATTGATATCAAATCTGTGATTTCACTTTTTTCAGTTCCCAGAAATAGATTCGTTTAACTTACTCAATAAATTTACACATATACTGGACAATTTTTGCACATTATAATAAATATATTCTAGTTAATTCGATGAAAACCATTCATTTAACTCGCTCGTGCGGTTAATAATTTTAAAACGTTAATTCAGTCTTGTAATTCGAACTTTTATCTCATCAAAAGGATTATCATGATTCATTTTACCTCGTTTCATAATTTCCAAATACAGGAACATACCTAACTAATCATAATTTCATCACCCTTAATAAAAAAAAAAACTGAAAAAAAGAAAAGGAAAGGAGGAGTTCAACCGCTTGAAAGATCAAATTAAAAACGAAAGTTTTGAAATGAAAATGAAACATCCAGCCAAAACGAACGGAAACTAAAAATTACGAAAGAAAAACGAAACAATTGTCAAGAATGGAATCAAAAAAAGAAAGAAAGAAAAGAAAACGAAAGGCGAAATAACAAAAGAAAACGCTAAAACGTCTGTAGATTTTTCCTGAGTGCGGAAGAAAAGAAAGAATAGAGCGATATAGAGAAAGAGAGAGAGCGAGAGAGAGCGAGAGAGAGCGAGAGTGTGACAGAGAGCGAGAGTGTGACAGAGAGAGAAAAAGAGATAGAGTATGAAGGGTTGATGAGGAAAGAATAGGGTGATGAGGGGCTGGGTAGTTGGATAGAGAAAGACTTATACCTTCACCCTACCATCGAAGAAAAACATTTTCGAGCAAACAGACTCGAATTAACTCCGACAAGAACGTCAACAGAAATAATAAACGAAAAATCCAAATAATAAAAATGCGTATGTGCCGCCGGCAAATCGAGTATCGAAACAAAAATAGAAATATATTTCCGTCTCTGTTGCGCCGTCGAAATTAATATTTGAAATTACGCCCCGAAGGGTGACCCTTTGTTCGTTTTCCTTCACCCCCAAAATATTGTATCGTTTAGACACGACGGCGGACGATGTGGAAAACGCCGAAATACCGACTTTTCTCGAGTGAAGACATTCGACGTCAGTGCTGGATGGGCAGAGAATTTTCACTGTCGACTCGACAGTTTACATCGCTTTCGAGTCCAATCGATTTTACTTTTTGCGTTCCTTCACTCGCCTCACGTAAACATAACAACTTGAACTGAGAATACTGGAATGAAGATAATCTGATACAAATTAATTTGCATTCGCAGCGCACACCATAGGGCGAATATAAAAATCTTTTCACACGATACATTTGTAGTTTCAGTTTAAAGTATATCGCATGCAATCGATGTATATGTGTGGGTCTACTACAGTCCATCCACGATAACTTAAACGCCAGGTCGATGCCGGAAAGATCTTCAGCGAATCCAGCCGAAGCATTTTTTTCCCCCTGGAAGGTGTTGACTCAGTTTTCGTCATTTTTGAGTTAATGATGACATTTTGATAGAGAATTTTGTGCCGCATATTTTGGTAGTACTGGTTTTGAAAAAAAGTTTACTTTTCTACCCTTAATACTGATGACTGGAATCGATGATTCAAAAAAAATTCATTTTCTAAAGCAAGTAGCCTACCTAAGATCGTTTACCTTGGCCTCATTCAGGTAGTTATAGCTGGATATACGTAAGTGTGAATGATACAATTTTGTTACCCAGCAAATAGCCTGAATAGCTTGTGTAAGGCTAATTCAGAACATAACATGCAATTTCTACACACTTAGCTCGTGAAGTTTGGTTTCAGTGCTAATCAAAAATATTATTCAAGAAATCGATTTAGGATTTGCGAATTCTCATGAATTCAGTTTTAACAGGTAGGCTCCTGCCCACGTTAAATGTTCATTCCTCTACGCTAGTTTGAAATCTACTTATAGTTTGTCAATTCCCCCACCGTACATACCCTTCAATTTTTCAATTTTATAACCACAAATCAGTCACTGTCAGTTGATTCCAATATTCTTCTTTGAATGGGAATTAAGTATCGATATTGATGCTATGTCCCATGTCTGCAGGGGCCGCGCAAAACAGTGTTGTTAAAGGTGCTGTTTTACAACACACCTCCCAAAAAATTGCAATTTTTACCAAAAAAAAAAAATCCAATAAAAAACGTCAGTTTTTCAAAGAAAGAGGAAAAAAAAAAGAAGTACACTAGGTATCTCTTCCAAAAGGGGGGTGTTACAAGCCTCACTTCTCCCTCGCACTGCCCCTGTATTTCTCTAATGATATTGGCGATTTTCTTTTAAAAAATGGTACCACTTGTTGAAAAATAAAGACAAACATACAAAGAGTAAAAAAAAAGATCGTAGTTAACAGAATAATTTTTTAACCAATTTTAGAAAAAGGTGGAGGTTATTAATTTGATCCGTATTTTTTTTTGTTTTTATGTTTGTTACAGCATAATTTTTCAACCTGGGCACCAATTTTGATGAACTTTTTTTTAAGTAATGGAAGTTGATTTAATGGTGTTCCCATTTAATTTTTTTTTTAGAATCAATATGGTAGTTTTGGAGTTATATTTAAATAAACAAACCATTTGTTTTAAAGTAATATTGCCGCTAACAATAGAAACAAAAAATCATTGAAAAAAATTTTTTCATCAAAAAATCTAACCAACTTCAAAAAACGAATAAAAATTATCCAAAAAGAAAAACAATAATAATTTTTAAATTTCTCCAATAAAATCTACTGGAATTAAAATGAAACGAAAAATCATTATAGTAAATTTATAATTTTTCTCAAAAAATAGAAGTGACTTCAAAAAATAAAATAAAATAAAATATGAACTAAAAAGAGAAAAATAATCCTTTTAAAATTTCTCTAGCAAAATGTAAGTCTAAGGACTGGAATTATTGAAGTTGGTGCTAGTTCAAAGGTGCTGTCAAAATGAATGATGGAATTGCCATAATTATATTAACCCTTAAGAAGTCCGAGATTTTTGATGTCAAAATAAAAATATTTTTTAATTCCTAATGACGACATAATATGACAACATCATGTAGACTGAAAAGCTTAAGTTGAGACAATATAGTATCCAAAGTGAATGTAATATGAAGACAATATCCAAATGAAATTATCTTTCAGACAATTCTACTAATAGAGTCATCGTGTATAATTCAACACCTTGTATAGATGACAAAATTTCATTTGGACAATAGATAATTCAAGATGAAGTAGGGCATAATGTAGAATTGGATTCATGGTAAAAACCCTGCCAATAATACTCATATTGCCAACATCTTTTTGCTTTATCGTTTTTGCTTCGCTTATTGTATTTCAACTCTTACGCTCCTTTTTTTCATCTGCTTATGCTTATATTCATGATAACTAAATGAAGACAATGAGTGGGTAAACCTTGCCAACAAGAAAGACTACTTTGTAAAACAAATACTACTTTTCAAACACCCTTGTTTTAATGATACCTCGTACTAGGTTTGTTTTACAAGTAGTCCTTCTCATGTAGGCAAATAGCAGCAAGTCCAAGTCTCAAGTTGTATGTTAAAGTCCTGGTATAGGCAATTGTATAAAGTGTACCATCTGCGGATGTAGAATACTTCGAACTTACATCTACCTAAGAAGACACTAGGATGGTAGTTGAACTTAGGCTAGATTAGGTTAAAGACAAAAGACATTTAGGAATTATTCTTTGTATCACGAAAGATTAGTAGTGATGATTAAAGTTTTTCTATCATGTCATTCATATCGCACTTCAAGGCAATTTTTCTTTAGAACACCTGCGGGTGATGTTAATAGTTGAAAATACGATCGAATGGAGTTCTTGTCATTATTTAAGAGGGAAATTTGATGTGTTGCCAACCAAATTTTTGGCAAGCTTTGTTCAGATGACTGCATTACTCTGTCAATAAAGGCTGTGTAAAGCCTTCCTTTGCGCACAGTGATGTCTTGGTTCTGATCCATCTTCATCTGTGTTAGTAATATTTTTCACCTCACTCACTCACATTTTACACCCAAAAACTCCGAAGCCTAAAGTTTCTTATAGGAGTCTTCCACACAACAAAACCACCATTTTTCATGAAGACAAACAGATAGGTGAATACAAAAGAATTTTCTGATGGTTTCCCCTACTTGTAGTCTGCAATAGTTTTTTATTTTATTTTTTTATTTAACACTTTGTTTTACCCGCTTTGTCAACACTATAGTTGTTTCATAATTATATGTCTTTGACAAAATAATTCTGCTGTTTATTTTTGTAGGTTTTGACCCTTATACGGATCAAAACTTTATTAGGTTCTTCTATCAACACTTTATGCTTATAGCTGATATGTTTAATACAGATTAATTTACTAACTAAATATGAAGACAATGTAAGCTATGTTCCACCATGTTCAAGAAAGTTAACTTCAGACAAAAAAAATTCAGCCGTAGGACATCTCAAAGTTAAAAATAAAAACATCTTAAATAGTAGAGCACTTCATGACAACTCAATATCAGTGTTTCGGCAGCATGATGTATTATTCGTAGGGCATTTTGACATCATTAGCATTTAAATACCAATATACATGAAGGTCGGACATTATGAGCCATTTGATTTCAGACACCTCACCCTATATGGTAGAGAAAAAAACGCCGACTTTAATAATTCCAGTTCCTAGACCTACATTTTGCTTGATAAATTTTAAAAGGATTATTTTTCTCTTTATAGTGCATTTTTTTTTTTTAAATTCGGTTTTATTTTTTGAAAAAAATTATTAATTTACCATAATACTTCTTCGTTTTATATTAATTCCAGTAGATTATACTAGAAAAATTTTAAAATAATTTTTTTTCATTTTAGAATATTTTTTTAAAGCATTTTTATTCGTTGTTTGAAGATGGTTAAGTTAGATCTTTTGATGAAAAATATTTGTTGAAAGTAAAAACTCTTATTTTATAATTTAAGGATTACTATAAATTAATTATGCATTTGTCAGGTGTTAGAAAACCTGATTTTGATTACCTTTACTATAGGTAGGTATGGTGTATTTCCATTGAATTGAGAAAATTCTAATTTGAATTCGCTGAAGCCTTTCGAAGCAAATAGTCTTGTCAAATGGAATGAAGTTACATGAAAATGTTTTCATTGTATCTACTTTTAATGACCTTCAACTCGAGAATAGAAAATAGCTTAGAGTACGAATTTCACAGTTTGAATAATATTTTTGTAAAATGAAGCATGATTAATTCGAACTCGTAAAATATCGCCAGATGAAACTGACTGGCTGAAAGGTCGAAAGAGTAGCGAGAGATTTTTTTCTTTGAAAACACAGTACGCAAAAAAAAACCTCCTATTAATTGGTTGCCAATATTATTTTAGCGCAGAGAATCCGTCGACGAAAAATAAACGAAACGAAATTTCAACGAAAAAATATGCATGAAAATTCTCTCAACTTTTGCGACTATACGCGCAGCCCTTAGATCATCGAATTTAGAAAACGTTCACAACGTTTTACCATAATTTAAAATAAATTAGTTCCATCAGATTGTTTTAAATTTCGCGAACCAATTTCGTAACACATTGTCTTGTAACTTAATTCAAAACCTTCTCGAAGAAAATCAGCCCCTCTGTACACTCGTGTAGGCTATAAAGAGTTTCTTTTTTCACACAGACGTTTACGTAATCGAGCCACCGCAACCATGTGCCATCGGAATCATTCAGTAAAATTGAATTATATTTTATGGGTGGGGGAGAAATTTGACCGCAAATTTTCACTCTAGCGACTCAATTACACCGTCACCATTTTGTGTATAGAGGTAACGGAGAAACATTAATCAGAATTTATTTTCCACATTCATCTAAGCGACCTGTAGAAGATTGAAGTAAAAAGGGTACAAAAAAAAAAACACTAAAAAAAAAAAACGAAGAAATAAAGGGAAGGAAGAGGAAAAAGAATGAGAAAAAAGAAAGAAGTCAAATTGAATTAGGCTTGAGAGCATCTCGCCCAAAGAGAAAGGGTGACGGATTACTGTCGAGGTTTTCAGGCCGCACAAGGGTTAATGGTGCTTCTCCATGAATAAGTCTAATGGTTCATTGGTCAGGAGGGGACTACGCGGTAATGGATCTAGTAACTGAACCTATCTCATTCATCATCTGAAAATCTTTTCCCTCGCACTCACTTTCTTTTTCTTCTATTTTCTCTTCTACGCGAAAAAATTATTTCGTTTTTTTTTTTTTTTTTTTTTTTTTTTTGAGTAAGTATATTTTAGAGAAAAGTTACAAGTCTGAATCAAGATATTGGGTATTGCGTAAAAGGTCTATGGTAGCAACAGGCTGGAAAAATAGTGATTTGAAACTTTAATGCAACAACCGGAAGTTGTGAATTATGACAATAGGTGGTTACCTTCTGTTTATGGAATTATGTTGAATTTTACTGAAGTAGTTTTCTGTGTATTTGAAAATGATGACGATGAAATTTTGCAATATTTTTGGTTTTCAAAGGTGCATGTTATGTAAATACGTACCTACCTATCTAGTAAATACATGCTGAAAATAGCACATACAACTGACTCGTTTCCTAAGGGAAAAAAATAATTTCTAAAACAAAAACAACTGGTTTTGGTAAACAGTTATAAACGAGTAGCCTATTATAATCATTTCTCAATTTCGTCTGATGGAAACAATATTTACTAAATGAATTTATCGAAATGTTATTTAGTAAGTTTCGTCGAGTCACATCGATAGCAGAATGAGAATTTCTAACGAACGAAAAAGGCATGTTAGCTAAATCTGGTTTTTTCATCTGGGGTATATTTTTCTACTATACCTACGTCATTTACAACCTTAAATTAATCAGAAATATGGAGAATAAAATATTAATCAGGCATAAAGTTAAATAACATTATTATTCTTAAAAATCATACTTTGATTCTATTGACATTATTAATTATTTTTATATTTTTTTACGTGAACTGTATCACTTGTATAACATTTTGCATCCACGTGTATTAAGCCTTCGTCACAATCGTGTGATTTTCGATAACTTTTCTCCTAAAGGAAAACTCGTTTAAAAAAAAAAAAATTAGCAATTTTTAATATTTTTGTAAAAGTGAGATCATTTTATTCGAGAGAATCGATAGTTTGATCGTAATGGGGATCCATATCTACTATTTTTCATGTCAGGCTGTTTTTTCAGAACTAAGGGAGTCCAGACCCTAGGACCGTCTCGTTATTTACCCCTTTGATTTCAGTTTTTGTTAAAAGCAATTGTTTTACTGAAAATAAAAAATACCGTTTATGAGCTTTCAATACTCTACTTCCAAGCAATCAAAAGTTTGGGTTGGTGTATTTAGGGTTATGCTCATGTTTCAGTGGCCCGCCATGTTAAATTTGAAGAATAAAAAACGTACGTTCGTAATAATTTTACTATTATCAATAACGACAATAAATTAAAAAAAAAAAAAGTGATCTATATTATTTATATTATAAAGTGAAGTTTATTTTGTTTGTCGCAGCATCACGCTTTTCCCATCTAAAGGATTTTTTCAAAATTTTGATCCCGTTTAGATGTTTATCTTTAAATGGTTTCTGAAATGTTTTGTTTTGAAAGCTCCATTCTGAGAGTTATAATTGAGTTATAAAGTTTCAGTTATAAACCTGATATTTTCAAAGACTGTTTTCAGTTCTACTTAATGGTTTTTGCTTCAGTGCGAGTTCTGATAAGTGAAAACTCAAACTAATAAGATAGGTATTTAATTAGATTTCAAAGTTTTCATCAAGAGTTTTAATTATGGACCTGTTCATCTTAACGTGCAGAATGTTGTGAATTAGTGCGATATAGTTTTTTTTTCGGTTTTATCAAAAATGAGTGAAGTTACGAAGAAAATAGTGAAGTAAAGAAATATTTTTCATAAAATTTTTTACAAAAAAGGTTTCAACAAAAATTTATCTTAAAGGCATGATTAAGGTTCTACAGGCTCCCAAAGGTAGTGTAATCAAGTTCTATTGGTGTTTTTAACAAAAATATTACTTTTTGAACAGATACCTAGTATTTTATAACAGAATACACCTAACTTTTGTAGGCTTGTAGCATCTTAACTATGTTACTGAGATAAATTTTGATTGAGATTTTTTTTGTAGAAAATGTTATGAAAAATTTTTCTTTACCTGCTATTTTCCTTGTAACTTCACCTGTTTTGGAGCAAATTGAAAAAAACAGTCGCACCTACTCACATGTTGCCCTTTAAGATGACTCATTGTAGTGAAAAATATGTCATGTAATACCCAGCAAATGGGATTTTCCTATAATGCATGATAAACTATTCAACCTTGTGTATTGTTGTATTTTCAACTTCTGACACACTTGTAAAAAATGTTCAGATATCCCCTCGAGAAGGAAACGAATTTTTATACGAATTTGAAATTCAGAATAGTAATTGAAATTATCTCAATTTCATTTAGATACTAATAATTATTACTTAGTTAACTTTTTCCTCAATGTATAGGTGTTCTAACTTGAAAATGAAACCAAAATTTTTGGAATCATCCAAAGTTTTAACATTTTTTGTCATTGGTTGTAAATATTTGAATATTTTTGGCTCGAGATTTTCATATTCATAATATGATAAAATCATCCTATAGAAAAAAGACAAAAACATAAAATAAAAAACAATGACTATCAAATGATAAAATATTCTATCTAGGTAAGTTACCCACTAAATATAAAAAATAAAGGTAGGAATCATCATTATCATCATTATAACTATAGAACTATTTGTATCAACCTTTGGTTTTAGCTTAGCTAATGGTATTAATTAATTCGTCTAGTCGTGACTTTTAATCGAACCAATATCCTCGAATGAAAGAGAAGGAAAATATTATTATTTTTTTTTTTTATTAGAACAAAATTAACGACTTCTCCTATTTGATGTCATAAATTGTATCATAAATAGCAGATTTTGTACGGCTAACATCAAATCTAAGTAATTTGTAACTTGCATATTTTCAGTAAAATAAACTGCGTTTAAAAAACGAACACTATCAAATATCTTCGATTCGTTTCTCATACTTAAAATTAATATTATCTTCAGTCCATACTAAATGCATTTTTTAAATTTTATCGTAGGTATTCATCGCACAACCATTGTGATTGAACTACGACGATTCCTTTATACACGATAAAGTCAGCTACTGTTTGGTTCTCACTAAATTTATCTTTGGAAACGATTTTCACCTTTAAAATTCGTTTCTTGAATGCATCAATACCGGTTTTTTTTTCGTGCATGAACCGTTCGAATCAAATCGTAAAAATCGTCTTGCCGAAAAGTCAGATCAACCGACAAAAAAAAAAAAAAAAGAAAAAGAAAATAAAAAAAAAAAAATTAAACGCATATCAGATCAAATAAAAATCGTTAAAATAAGGTATGATGAATACTCATAAAGTCGAACGAATAAAAACGATAAGTAAGAAAAAACGTTGAAACAAAAACAAACCGAAAACGTGAAATGAAAATTTACGAAGGCTTTTTATTTTATCAATTCCACCCGCACGGCTTATACATATTAAACGAATATAACATTCTGTCCCTAAACGTACACTATTGGTATTGAACATGTAGGCTAGCGCAAACATCAAAAAAATATTATGTGCATAATGCATTCGGTTAGGTTGACCACGGATCTCTGTTATCTTTCGTCAGCTTCATTTTGAATGCAATCACTTTGAATACGAAAGTAACTGCGGCCGTGTGTACGTATTCTAATCATGAGCCCAAATAGGATTTTACCCAGGAAAAAGATAAATAATCAAAAAAATAAAAGTAGTATTTTCGATTTGCTTGCAGGAAGTAAACTGGAAAAATTAGTAGATTTTCAGTAAATTTTTCCTTTTTTTGAAGGGAAATTTAGTGGTTTCTGAGGGAAAATAAAATAAAAATAAAAATATAGAATCACAAAAATCTGGGAGAGAGGGTAAGCGCTTTTCTCTGTTTCCGCTCATTTAGGCCCACGTTTCTGATAATAGTAGAAAACGAATTTAGTTGAAAATTTCCTCTCTACCAAGTTATGTGTCACTTTTTGTTTATGGTAAGGAGGTTTCAGGAAACGCAGCCATTTTATCCTGTCGATATATGTGGAGAACGAAAGGTGGAATAAATCCGGTGATCATTGGTCCTGCAGCACCAATTTGCCAATCATATATTAGTGCACTAATTTAACTAAACCGAAAAAACCTGCATATTTGTCTGTAATTGTAGTCCAAAACCTACGACCTGCTGATTTTAAGGCCGAGAACCTAATCCCAAAGAAATGTAACCCCCCCCCCCTCCCGAAATCAAGTTTTAAGATACAAAGTTTTAAGTTTGAATACAGGACTACAACTTAAATATTAAAGATTTGGAATGAAATTTTGTGTTTTGTGGCTTACAGCTTTTGTTTTGGTTGAAATGCGATGGTTAGCTAGAAGTTATACTATGTGCCTGATCTGTTGGATGTGGTTCCATATCAAAATGTAACTGGCCAGCCGATGACTCAAATTAACCGTATTTTTTAAGTGCTTTTTCATCCATAAGGTTAATAAAATTTCTGATAAAAACCGTCGTTCACAAAGATTCATAAGTCCCATTTGATAATTTTCCTTTGTTCGCCTGCCTCAGTAATATGAAATTCGCATACGCCGATTCACTAAATAAAACATATTATGGTAAAGTTCATTTTAGATGAGTGAACACCGTCAATGTATTGCGTGAAACATTAAAAATAAGTTTACGTTAAAAACGAATTTTTAAAAGATAAGCTTTTATTTTATTTTTATTTTTGGTTTTAGCATCGTGCGAAATAAATATTATTTCGTTGTGGAAGGTTGGCTGCAGTATTGGTATATTTCAAAATCACAGTCGGCAGTAGTGAGTAGGATAAAAGCTTATAATAAAATCCTTTTCATAAGAGTACTACTTTCAGATTTTCAATACGAATGCTAAATATACCCTCTGCTGAAAAAAATACAAACATAAGAAAATAGTATTGAAATTTTGACACTCACATGACCAGTCACCATAATAATCAACTACAGCCGGCAACCATAGCTAGCCAGTGCTATCACTAATCAATATGTATCAACTATACAACATGGCCAATGACCATAACTAACAATCGCAATTACCAACTATGGTTGATGAACAAAACTCGCTACCACAGCCAGTGGCTATAGCCAGTTACATAGCAAATCAGCAGAGCTATCAACTCATGGCTAGCTGCCAAAATCAGGAACCTCTGATTGCAAACACTGCTAATGACAATGGCTAACAACTTCAAACTGCAACCAAGGCGTGAAACCATAACCAATACCCTCAAACAGCAAACATGGCTAGCAACCACAACTAGCTACCACCGCTAGTAACCATACCCAGCTATCAAGGTCACCAGTCACAGCTATGATATTGAATTTTAAAAGTGATTGCACGGAATGGAAAATATATTTGGAAAATTAAAATACTTTTAAGTCATTATTGGGCTATTACCTGTAACAGAATTTTACATTTCTGCACACGACCAAATGAATAAAATTATTAAAGTAACAAAAATCTGAAAATTTACTGATTTTGACGATTGGTTTTGCAAAAACTTCGAAGTGGAAAACTGGTCCGAATTGTGACGTAGGATAAGAACATTATTATTGGTTAAACTTATTATCTACCTATAATGGTACTGTAATGGCCAAAAGAGGTGATAATGTACCTAATTATAACCACTTTCAGTTTTACACCATACATGAGATATTGAACACTGGATAAGCATTAATACCTCTATAATAATTTAAATATTCAATTTATCATCCACAACTATTGTGGACCTAAACGTATTTGAGACACTCAATAATATCTAAAAACACAAGTTTGAATTAACACTTTTAATAAAATAATAAATTGTACAACATAGTACATACGTTAATAATTAAATATACGGATATACAATCGTTCAGACAAGACTGTATGTTCACTAGTTACTCTACAAGAGAGGTTCTAGGTACTTAGACATAATTGTCTAGGAACTGTGTCTTATTCCTTCAAGTTGAGGGTTTATATACTCATTTGGGATATGTAAGTGTATGTGTCGGATAGGCTAAGTGAGGTAAGGTGTTGTTATTATAGGGTTGTGCTGACTCGCAATATACTCGAGGGACAGGCGCAATTAGGTCATGAATATACAGACATTATATCTATATTCATAAAATCAAATATGGGTAAATTTTTGGTTGTTTATAAAGAGTTATAGTATAATTTATTGTTGATGAATACCTACGTTTTTGGTATTTGAAAACGTGTAGACGAATATGTTCGTCATATCTAAAAATAGATGAAAATATATGTTACAGGTACCACAATATTTTAAATTAATATGTTTTTAATATTTTTCTGCAGAAATTCTCTAAAAATTTAGTTTGGCATCTGATTACAAAAATATTTAGGCCTTGTTAATCAAAATCATTAAGATAAATTACCTATTCCACGAAAAATTCTAATTGCTTTTCCTTAAAAGTGGCTCCACGATTTTTTAAATGATGGGGCCAATGATCTGTTTCAATAAACCCTCTTAACGAAAATCTACTTGAATAACATAGACCCATAGACCACTGAATTTATGTATACAAGAAGGGTCGCGGTCCTATGATCCCTTCCCTTGGCCTCTACCCCTGTTTTCCAGCCATTCATGAATATCGAATACTAAGTTCATGTTCTGCAGCAATATATTAGCTCCGAACATCCTTTTATTATTAAATTTCATAAATTTCTAATGAAATTAACCGTCGAATTTTTTACCTATACCAAACAATAAACCGTTTTTATGTTGCTGCTTTTCCGAAATTCTCAGTTTCGGGCTTCGTGCTGTTGGCAAAACAGACGATCAATGGTCATTTCTTGTCGAGTTTTGGCCCGTTTCTGCCACAGACTTGAATTCGATTCTCGTATCTACCGCAATTTCGGTGAAGATGTGAACTCGTTTCGTAAATCGTCGTTCGTGCGTATCAATTGAGAATCGTGGTCAAAGATAGGGGGGATACACTTTGTGGCTCCAGGAGAGTTGAAGATTTTTAACGCAAACTTTAATGCACTTAATTCTAGTATTATGGTTATTGCTGGAGGGTGTGTTGAAATCATTCGCGAGTCCGAACAGACCCTTCTTATTCGTCGTAATTCCAAAATTCAGAAGTGTAAGTAAACTCGTGCACACACACACTCACACAACGAAAAATAAAAAAATAGTAAAAAACGTTTCGAAATAACTTCGTACATTAGAATGCTTACAATGTTTCAGTTTTTTTTTTTTTTTTTTTTTTTTGTCGACACAAAAATATTATTATATCTGTAGATGATTCAAAACACGTACACATTCGTTGAACCTCGGTCCTCCTTTCGCCTGTCTGCTCAAATTTTGATTCGAAGTGCTATTTTACGTTTCCACTTTATCTGCTACGTTTTTCTTTGGGTTTTTTTTTCTTTTTGTATTTTTCAGCGTGGAAGGGTGGAATGCATCGTACAGGGAGGGTGTCGGACGTGCAGAACATATACCTACTTTGAAGTGAAAAAAAAAAGTCACCACAAAAGAGTGGATAAATCATTACGATTATAGTTTACCAAGTATGTGTACCTATCACTATCATCACATTTTCACAGTTACGACCGTCTTTTTTTCTTTTCCAGATTTTACGAGCATTTCCCATAGACTGTTTTCTTCTTGTTGTGACGATGGTGCATCATACCAATGACCATTCACCTCATTGATAGCTTCCTCCTCTTTGTTTGATGTTTTCGGCCGAGCGAGGGTTATGCCATAAAATTCGCCGAAATATGTAAACCGAAATTAACCTTCTGATGGAAAGTTGAACCAAAATTCTTATACGCTCGCTCTCCACTTGCTGAGAGAAAAAATTGACGACCAACACATTTGTACCTACATTTAGTCGATGCACGTGAGAGGACAGATTTACAAATCATTTGATTGAACGAAGTTTTCGTCTCGTTTTTAAATGATACAACGATACAGTTTTCGATAAAAAATTATTCAATGTCTGCTCTTTCACACGGAACCGTCTTTAGGTTAATATCACTGCACCGCACTTTGGGCAAAAAAAAAAATTTGAAACCTTTTAAATTGAATGTAATTTTTTGTTTGGTCGGTAATTTTGCCACCCTCGACTCGTTGCGCCCAAATGCAGATTCCAAGTTTGCCCTCCCCCTCGTAAAGATAGCCCTGCTTGTACACACGCTCTTTAGTCAAATTTCAGATTCTTAAGAGGGTGGTGGGAAAATTACGAACCTACTATGAATTTCTTGATACCCGCTTTTAGAAATTATCGAAGCAAATTCGATTTCCCTCACAAATTGAATTTCTATATTATATAGCCAATAATTGAAAATATAGGAAGGAAAACATAAATGCATAATCCAGTCTGCGCGCGTAGATGAGTGGAAATCATCCATTGTTTTTCATTTCACATTATCTGTGTATCTATATCCGATTAATTAAACTTATTGGTAGGCACCTACAGTTGAAAATCTTAATAAAATCATTATTCTATTTGAAGGGTATGCCTACAGTTAGTCGATGAGTACATATTTTATTCTTCCAATCTTTTATTAATGTGTAAACATTCTTGCTCTCTAGTCCGCTTCCTCCCGGGCGTAAAAAAATATTAGATACAAAAAAGTTGAGATTGCATAAAAAAACTGCACGGCGCACTGTCCAGTTTTGAATTCTGTTTGTCACATAACACACATACACACACTCACAAGCAGACATCTGTGGCAAGCTGGCGGCGCGTTACATGCACGCATACATACAAGCTAGATACATATTTATTGTGTTTCAGCTGAATGTTTACACATTAAGTATGTGAGGAGGGACCCTCGCACGCCTTTTTTTTAAAAGTATTTTCGCCCGATCAATGGAAGTTGTATCATTTCCATTTTCCATTCAAAACATAATATGTTAGGATCTGTATTGAAAATTTTTCAAAAGATATTTGAAAAAAATGTTTGTAATTCACACTGTTAAATTTAGACCACAGGCACTGGCGTAGAAGTATGTAGCTAAATTTTTTACAATTACGTGAAACACACGGCTGGGGTCATTATTAAGAAAATAAAATTAGAACCATACTCCCCCACAATTAAGTTTGCTACCTACCAACCTTTGAAATGAAATAATGTATTTAGGTTATTAATTTATAATTTCATTTCTGGATTTTATTACCGTACCTATTGTAACTTAGTACTTATCCGGTTAAACGATTTATGAACTTTAAAATTTGTCTTCATTACTTCATAGATAAATCAACGAGTTTCGTTTTAATTTCAATTATTAAGTCATGTATAATATCGTGATTAGGAACTAATCAATTTCAACAATAATGATCTTTTTCTGAGAAAATCGATATGGTATCATTTTGAACGAAGTATTTGACTTAAGTTTATCCACATTGAGTTCCACGTAGAAATTTATTAATATATAGAGGTGATCCGAGTTTGAGAAGTTGGAATAAAATTTGTTAGGCTCTCTATATTGATAATTTTTCATTTTTATTTTCGCTACTATATACTTCTAGTTTTTTTTGAGTTTTTTTTCATTTGTTTTCACTCGACTTGCCTTCTAATAATTAATTTAATTGATTAATATATTTTTTCATCCATTGCGCCTACTATACCATCTACAAGGTTTTACCTGACGATTAAGGATATGGTTCTTACTCCAACGTAGGGTGAACTATGATCGATGCCGTGTAAAGAATCTGTTACCTATAGAGAGTATTTCAGCAACGAGAGCATTTCATTCGTTTGAGAGTCTGTGGAGCTGTCTGTTCAACTGAATATATTCCTCTTTATCTACGATTTGTTCTTCACCTGTGTTTGGGAAATTATTTCTTTTTCATTTTTTTATTTTCTTTATATATTAACTGTCCTACGTATTTGTGTTCTGTTGGCCCTAGCATATCAAGCTCCATTAGTAATATGTACATTCTGGTATCTCACAATACCTACTAACATTTGGTGAATGTAATCCTCGATCGTTTAGTACCGGATACCCAGGTAAACGCATAAATCTGAGCTAACGTTATGAACCTGAAACCCTGAAATGGACAAGAGTTTCACTCGATTTCACTAGATTCACAGCAGCTATTTACATAGCTTTAAATTCACAGTACCAAAATACTGAAAACAGATGAAAAAAGACCTACTGCGCATGCTTAGAAAACTGATGTCTATTTTAGTGCTTTAGAATGATGGCACATTTTACTTAACATTAGTGATATAGGGCTAGTAAAAATCCAGTGCTAGGTAATTGAAGAATGTAAAAGCTAGAAGTATGGAAATAAAAAATGAATAAATAGTAAGTACATTTTGTTACGAGAATGCAAAGTGAGAGATCTTCGACGAGTTATGATTTAAAACATATGCCTTTTCATGTTGTGCTCAACTTGCAAATGGTATTTTTTGCAACACACGTGCAAGCCTAATTAGGGAAGGAGTTTGATTGATTGGGATGAGGAGCCAAATATTTTTGCTGCAGGAGATAATGCTTTTTTTAGCTCCTTGTAACGGTTTTATTGTTACAAAAAGATACACGACACGTATATTACTTTTGTTATGGTGGATATTTTATATGTACAAGAAAGTATTAAAAGAAGTGAATTGTACAAGAAGAGAATTAGTAATCAATCAGGCTTAGAACTAAGGGTATGGATTTGAGAGAATTATACATTGGTGTTGTGGGAGATATACAATGTGATTGGTTAATAGAATCCACGTAATTTTAGAGTAGGCCAATAGAAAAACATACTTATGACATAAGTGGGTGTAGTTATAATTTTCAGAAGAATTGAGAATAATGCAAAGTTGTATTTTATATTCATGGAAAAAATGATATCATAATATTTGGTGTGAGAACATTGTATTAGTAGGAAAAGGTAACGTCAATAGACATGTCTTGATATGTTTCATTGATGTAATTAAGACAGGATGTTAGAATGAAGTTATAGATGAAATGGATTAGTTAAGATAATATTAGTGATATATGAAAAATATATAGAAAGGATATTAAAATAAGAAATGATATAGAATTATCATTACACTCCTACTATTGTCTTTTGCTCCCCCTAAAAACTTTTTGTCCTCCGGTGGAAAATTCTAAATATTTTACACTGAATAGTATATTACCTTCCAACGCCTGAAAGTAAGATACTTTTCATTCCGAGTGCGATAAAAATATTATAATAGATCGAACATTCAAATAAATCAATACATATGTACTGAAATACAATGTTACCATTTGGAGTAGCCTGCAAAGTGAATTGAGCGGCCTGAAAAGTAAAGTTGATCAGTGTTTATGAATACAGTTTTGCAAGTAACGATTTTCATCCAAACAATCAGTGTAGCAAAACGGTGTTTTCGAAGCGTGAGGAATGAAAAATAATTATCTGATGGCGCATTTTGCAACATGTGTTGAGAAAAACACATTTTTGAAAGAAACCAGTACAAGTGGTAACATAATTTACTCAAATTTTTTGAACTGTCTTCAGAAAGTTGACAATGGCGTTTCCGTCACTTTAGTATGGATAGCCTACATTCGTTATTAGATTTGCATAATATACATAAGTCGGTATAATGTCACAAAATGAAAAAAAATCCTTCCTTCGATCTTTTTCTCGCATCATTGTCAATAATTTAGGTGATTTTAAAATGAAGAAACATCACAAGACATTAAACGAAGTCTATTGTATTTCACCCTCAGTTTTTACTTGACAAAATGTGTTATAGGTCTGCACGAAAATTTTTTTTCATTTTTTCCCTTCAAATAACGCTGAAAACAGTCACAAGAAATGCATCGATAGAGGTAGGGGGTCGTGGAAATGAAATCATTTGATTATTACAGTAACAAGCTGTTATCTGAAAATTTTATTAAAGTTGAAAGTTTTTTATCACAAAAAACGTAAAAACTTTAACGTTTTCCGACAGACTTTTATTACATTCTCTGGCGGAGAGCTTATTTTGAAAATAAACTTTCACAGAGAGGAAAAAAAAAAGTTTTGTTTTCTCGCGCCGAACCCGAAGTGCACATGATGAGGAGTGAAAAAATGGGAATGGAGGGGTGCGGTGGAAGAGCGCGAACGGTTTTTTCCCTTCGAAAATTTTTTCAGCGAGTGTTAAATGCAGTGGAGGAAGAAAGAGAAAAAGAGCAAAAAAAAGAAAAAAAAAAGGAAAGGGTAAAAGTATAAAATACTGAGGAAAACTCGAAAAGATGTGTACGAAAATTAGTTTTAAAAGTTGTCAGAAAGTGGAAGAGACAAAGACAGAAGGGGAGAGAAAGAGAAAGAGAAAGAGATAGAGAAAGTGAAAGTTGTTATGACCAAGCAACTCCCAAAACTGTACGATCTTTTTGCTCCGATTTTTACTCCAACACGACGTACAACCCCTCCCCCTCAACAAAAAGAAAGCGTAAATGTGCGAAACAGTTATTAAAATTAATGAAATATTAATGACTTTTCAGCTTAATTATAAAAAACCGGAGAGCGGTAAAACGATTCATTCGGTTTGCCAACTTCGTTTTTCGCAGGTTTTTTCTTCCTTCCTCCTCTTTCTTTAACTTTTTCGGTTTTTTGCGGGTTAGTTTTCAGTTAGCGAGACAACGTGGTCCATTGTTTGTATACTCATTCGCCACTAATTTGCCCCTCATTTTTCAGTCTAACGAAGCGACAATAATATGTCTTTTGACGACGAAATATTATGTAAACTTCTCTAGTTTCAAAAAAAAAAAAAAAAGGAAGAAGAAATGAGAGCAGCACACGGTAAAATAGGACACCAGCACTAAAGTAAAATATAACCAAAGCTTAGAACGTAGGTTGAACAAAAAAAAAATTACTAAACGTCGGTTACATTGTATTTAATATCAAAGAAATACCGACTAGGCTCTCCTCGTTGGAGATAATATTCTCAAAGCTGGTGCAAAAAATGGAAGACATACGTAAGTCCTGTTTTTTTCTCCCCACCCTAAAGAATATCGTATTTAATGAAATTATTTTTCATGTCACGCGGTTACGTACATCAGAATATTACCCTTAGCTCATTTTAATACCACATCAAACAAGCCGAATACCGACACGAAAAATGGTAAAGATAGAGAAAAAGAAACTGTTACTTTTACGTTTGTGGTTGTTAATGCGATTAAAATACGATTTTAATATCGTATGCTAACTATCTCATTCGTCACATATCATTACGTATCCAATTTTACAACCTCTCCTTCTTCAATGACCTCCATCATAAATGATGTTTCATTCACAATGTGTTTTTCCTTATTTATCAAGTACGGCCACACAAATCTAGCCATTTGACTAAATTGTCTTCTCTTCGCTGCAGCCCTCCTTCTACTGTCTTATTCCTTATAAGTACAGAACTGAGTTGTTCAAATGCAAAAGCCGTTAAGTTCTCAAATATCAGAAACTGAGTTCTTTACCTAATTTTGTTTTTCTTTCATACCTATCGCTTCAATGTTGACTCGTGTATGAGACCACTAGAGCCTTTGAACTTCCGACTAAAAATTTGTAACCGTAATATAAACCACGGCAGCTGAGTGATACCAAATGAATTTTTGTGTTTCATTTTTATTTAATGGGCTTTGACTGCGTGGCTATTTTACCGAGTGATAACAACTCGAGGACATCGATGTCAAAGTGTGCTGAGAAGATGGTCGGCATTCGGTGACCAAATTTAGTCTACCAACTCAAATTTTTCAATCAAAGACTGATGAATAAATAAAAGTAAACCAGACAGACCACCATTTTGGGTCGGGAATGTGGCGATGGCTGGTCTCAAACTTGGGACCTAAAGCCGAGCACATAACTACTAAGTCACCCACAACATTCGCTGTAATTTTTGACCAGTGCAACCTGTGAATTAATGTGTATATGTTTGAACTTTTAATACAGATTAAAACATTCTTAAATTCTATTCAATGAGCTGATGGTTCGTGGCATCAAAAAATGTAACAAAATGAATATATAGGTAAGTACAAGCATGAAATACACTTTGAATATTATTAAAATGTGAGTCCTTTCTGAGAAGAAGATACCTATTGAACCACAATAAATTTAACGAAATAGATTTGTTTCACGAGGATAAAAATACAAGTTTCTGTAACAGCCAAAAGAGGTTGTTAAGCACTGGAAAATAACCTCTTTTGGTGTGGTTACACTTCCTTCAAGTGAAACAATATTCGAAGGAATATTATTATTACTCGAGAATTAATTTAAATTATTAAGTTTATTATCGACAGCTATTGTGGACCTTAACGTCAAGAGAGACTTTAAATAAAATTCAAATATACAATAAGATTTAACAATCTATTAAAATAATAATTTGTACACACAATAGTACAATATTCAAAACAACTTGATTAATGACAGTGCTAAGACTGAGAGAATGTAAATTGCGGTATGATTATTTTAGTGTAAACATGAGTTAATGTACCCTGTCGGAGTATACAATTTTACATGGTATTATGTATGAAGTAAGGATTTGCTGATTAAAGGGATTTATTTGTTTGAGAATATTCAAGGAACCAGTTCACTGAAGTCTTGTATATCCCACTAAAAAACGTGTTATGAGTGCTGGCAGGAAATAACAGTACTTTCACCAGGTAACTGTACAGTTAAAAAGGGACAAATGTACAAAATACGTTTTTTCGTGTAGCCAAATATGTACGTCAATATAATAATATGACGAACATATTAGTTACAGTTTCCAATAATGTTATTCAAATCGTGAGATTTTGTAGGCTATAAAATAGGTGACAATGCAGACACAATCGATAGTGATTCTTAATTACGTGATAATTTAGTATTGTATTGGGTAAATATTACAATCATGTGTTTTTGATACCTTTTACTTTTATATTTAAGTATTATTACAAACTGATTTACTGAAAGTGGAAATTTTTAACATTGAACATTGGAAGTTTGGAGGAGTAGGCACAAGGAATACAAGTGTTAAATGGGCAAAGTAAGAAAATCTGAAAATCTAAAATAAAGATGTACAATTTATCAATTATCACGCTCCCTTTAAAATTTAAATTGTAGGTAATCCTATTTTTGAGGGAAAAATTTCAACAAAAAAAAACTTTAATACAGCAATACTTTGCTAGAAAACCCAGTTTACAAAATGAAAAAATTGTAAATAAAAATTGATGGTTATCGTTATCTTACAAACATATCGATCTATATGAATTTTTCTAATACAAAAATTTTAAGTAAGAAAATACGTAATATAACTACTTGCGCCTTAAATACAGAAAATATACTTGAAGCAACACAGACGACTTACTTTTCTCCAGAAATTTTTTCATGTTCCCACTTTTCTCCGAAACTACTGAACTAATAGGCACAAAACCTCTATCAGACATGAACATACACACCAATAACGTATCAAAAAAATTTCAGCCTGGTCCCTTTTGTAGTTTCCTCAAAATCAGGGAACAACCACTTTTTCAGAAATTCTCTAGTTTCCTCGAAAACTACAGAACCAAAATCAGATAATATAATTGTGTATAGATAATATGCGACTGAATATGACGATATATTATGTTAAACAAGGTATTAACTGTAAAATATAATTACGGGTATAAACACTTAAATAAATCACATTTTGCGATTTGTAAATAGAGGTATACATAACGACAATTAATATAATTATTAATCGACAAAATGGGACTGTACAGCAATATTACGTAGGTATTAAATCAAAAATCATTATAACATATTATATTAGATAAAAATGTAACACTTATGTATTCTATGCTTACATATATATGTAATAGCCAAAAATATTGAAATTACTGTGCTGTATAAACAAGATTAAAATTATTAATCCGATGAATTTGACTCCACGATGAATTTGACTCCACGGTTGAATTTGATGTTGTTTGACGTTTTGTTTACTTTTTCCTTCTTCATAACACCGGTCTCTCCAACACAGCATCAGTACCTGCTTCCAATTCATTTTGTTTCATTTGTAAACATTTATCCTAAAATTATATTTATGTATTATATGATTAATTATTTTAATGGAAAAGAATTAATGTTAAGAATATACCTACCAATTTATCGCAACTAAATATCGGGCTATAGTCATAGTTGTCGTGGCTCCGCCCACGGGTCTCCCGCGCACAGGCAATGCGCCGGAGTACTCCCTCTAGGAAGAGGAGACATTGGTGTTGAGGCAACGTCAGTTGCGAGTTACGAGGCTGTGAGAGCAGGCGTGTGACTCCAACCAACTTTATATGGTCCCTTGGACCTTAAACCACACTAATTATAAGCTTCTACCCACTACAATAGTACACTCGTCTACATCTTGCACTTGTGAATTTTTTGCAACATGCGGTACACATATATTAATTTCTACAGTTCTTTATGGTGGATAGCTATATGATATTGTAAATTTAAGCGCGTATTTGTCTTATAGTCACATTTAGTTTACTTCATTCTAGAAGTTCTGTGAAGAAAATTCATTACATAAAAAAATTATAATTAAATACGTTGACAAACATGAAACAAAGTCAATTATTTACAAGGTCCAGGTTGGTGGCTTCGATGACATATGATCGATTAATTTATGTCGCTGTAAACCCTCCTCTTTCAAATATACGTTACTACAATTTCTCACATCGCAGATGACCATTTCTCCAATGTGATCTGTTCGGATATGATTAATAAAATATTTTTCGGACATAGATGACGAGAAGCATTTATGTAGGGGACAGTCGAACATAATTTGGCTGAAATTAATAAAATAGTTAATATCGATTTATAAATATGCAAGAATAATTATACACAAATTCATATTTACCTTTGTGAAAAATGTAAATACCGATGTTTGGATTGGTAATATTTTTGTAGAGTCGTAATATTATCGCAATATTTGGCACAATGCACACATAAAACTTTATTCCCATATAAAGAATGTTTACCTTCGTGTTCTCGAATTATGTGAACAGCTTTCAATACAGATGTCGTTGCCATAAAATGGCAATATCGACAATCGCTATAATAATAAATAAACTATTAGAACATATAAATCATTTCATAAGAAAAATAAATAATATATTTTACGGTTCCCTCATCATTGGTTCGTAAATTAAGGTGAAATTAGTCTATATTTGCCTGTTTGTTAATTGACGATTATGTTTTATAGTTCTGGGAACTGAAAATATAATAAATATATTATTTAAAATTATTTCCAACCATTGTTTATTATACTTTACAACATGTATATGAATATATATAATATTTACCAAAATCTAATTGATTTCTCCTTCACTCTCATCCGATGTACCAAATCATGTCTGTCGATATCTCGAACATTAATTGAGGGGTCTATTTGCGGAGTACGAATTGTATGTAAAGAATCGATTAGGTATGTGTTCTGATGCAGATGTTCCTTCGGTAGGAGAAATTACATTAGCATTACTAGGTAATAATTGAGCGCCTGATATATCAGCTTCAGTTATATTATCTTGAGTCAAAGTTGATTTAGAAGTATCTTCAAATATAATGTTCATTACTGTTCCCTCATTTAAATTATTTAAATTCTCTTGATAGACTCGGGTCAAGTTTGCAGCACTCACCCGCAGCTTGTCTGAAAATTCTTCACATTTGGTAAAAAAATAACCCACATTACCTACTTTTCACACAATATACTATTAACAGCTTCAACTCAAAAACTGTTACACCTTTGAAAAATATGTAAATATATGACCTACCTAGCTTATTGAAAATTTTATGAAAAAATTCTTCAGTAAATATAATTAAATTTTTGAGAAAAAAAAATGAAACTTACTGCATGTAGGGACATAAACATAATAGAACTAAAATGTTGAAAACAAGTTTTCCTGGTTTTATCATAGTAATTTTTTTACAAAGTGGAATTACAACAAACGAAGATGCTTTCCAAGTTACATGTTATAAATATATAATGCAAGATTTTTGAATGAAGCAATGTAGATCCGTTCATATTAAATATTTCCCTGATGCAATTTTTTGTAAATTTAATAATTTGACAACCTTGAAATACATAGCATTATTATATCTATTCAAAACATTAGGTGGTTTTATTTGTTAAGAATGTATAAATTCCTTAGATATGCTGTCAAATACTCTGCACTTTCCATTTGATTTCAATCAATTTCATATTAGGCTTAATGATAGGTACTTATGAAATCAACATTCATTTTATCAAACGGTATTTCTTCCAGCAACTGCGTTTGTTATAATTCCACTTTGTAAAAAAATTACTATTATAAAACCTGGAAAACTTGTTTTCAAAATTTTATTTTTATTGTGTTAATGTCCCTACATGCAGTTAGTTTCATTTTTTTTTTAAATTTAATTAGGTATTTGAATAATTTTTTATGAATTACAAAATGAAAGTCTCTTGCAGATTTCACAATAAGAAGAATTTACTATAAAAGTGACAGATAATTGTTGATATTGTAACATTTTGACAAAACTGAATTTGATTTTCAGCCTATTGTTTTTTTCTCAATTACGGCAATTCAAATTTATTTATTGGTCAACAATCAAATTCCAATCAGACGCAAAGAAAACAAATTCAAAGTTTAAAATCAATTTTAAATACTGTTAGATTTATTGTATTAGACTATATTAAAAGTAATAATAATAATGATTTTACAAAAAGGCATATCAAAAAACGTACACTATGATATATCACCTAATAAAATGTGGAAACTCAAAATTGAGCCTCTTTAAGGGGTCACTGGTAGTTGAAGCATGGGTTGAACGCAAAAATGATTACCAAATTAGGACTCAGCACCTCAAAAAACATATTTGGTTGTGTATGATACACTAAAATATAAAAACTAACATTAACCTCCTTTTGGGGCCCATTGGGAGATGAAGAATGGGGTCAAATAGAGAAATGAACACCAAATTTTGACTCAGCACCTTAAAAAACATATTTGGTGATGTATCATACAATAAAATGTGAAAACTCTAAATTTTACCGGTGGAATGTTTATATCTCCATAACTAAGGAAGGCTAATATAATACTGAGAGAATGGTGTTATCTGAAATATTTATAAAACCATAAGAAGTACCTATTCCAGACACTTATGGGTGATCTAATCAGGATGCGTTATTCCGTTTTATTTGGAATCGAGACTTGTGATTGGTCATCTTACTTTTTTGATGAAAAAAATTCCTAAATTTTGAATCTAATTTTTGGGTCACCTATGGCGAATTTTTCGGATTTCTTTGGCCAGTGTTACTCACTGTAAAAATACCAATTTTTGAACCATCATTCGTGTTTTTAAGATGAATATTGAATGCTGCAGAGTAGCACAAAATTTTATTAGATTGCCAGAAAACGGGTCAAACACAATACCTCTCTCTGACGCAGTAATAAAATTTTCTGTAGGATTTTTCAATGAAAAAATCACTAAAATAACTGAACAGTATGGTTTGAAACATCGTGTGGGAGAGTGGTGGGGATATACCTTTGAGAGGTGGTGTGTATTCGATTTTATATAGTAATTGTTACCTAATACAATAAACCTCCAAAAGGTAAAACATTATCTTCATTTTGTTCTGAGAAAAATGGGGGGTGGTAATACGATGGACTAAATAGTCCGCCACATTGCAAAAAATACATCACATTACCTGTTGTTAAAAAAAAAAGTCCATCGCTTTACCTGTAGTTATAATTACCTACTCAGATGAGTTATGTAAATTGATATTGTATAATATATGTCATATTAATTATATAGATGTCTACATAAAATAAATATTGGTGAAACTGGGAAAATGGTAATAATCGTTTTCTTTTCTGAGGAAACAGATAAATTTCATCATTACCACCCTCACCCTTTTGCAAGATCAATTTCAATGCCTCGTTTGTAAGTAAACTGGGTAAAAATTTAAAAAAACAGGAAGGTCAAGTAGTCAAAAATTTTCAAATGTCCCCTTTAAAAAATAAAAAATTTTTTCTAACCTGTTGAAATTCGATAGTTTAGATCCCTAAAAGTAAGCTAAATTGGATTTTCTGGAATTTACATCACTAAAAAGGCTGGAATTGTAGCCCCTGGGCTGTAAATAGCACATAATAATACTTTCAGCAGTATATGACGTTGGATGACGAGTGCTCTTGCGCCTTAAATATGCAGAAATATATTTCTCACAATACAGAGTGAGCGGAGATTTGTGAAGCTTTGTCACCATCTGCACGTTGAGACGGTCCCACGGTGCCTATGGCAAAACGCACACATGCAGAGTTCCTCAGTCTCTCGTTAGTGTCGAGGAAAATTTAAAATTCATTTTTAATGATCTTAATCGTTGGATTCATGCAAAATATCTGTAGATTTTTTTACAGTGTAAATTATTTATATTTTTTCTCACTTTTTAAGTACAAAATCTTGGGCACCTTCTGTTCGGTGCTTCTTTGGACTCACTGAATGGTTGTAAATTACACCTTGAACGTACAAACTTTATGAAGAAATGTCACGAAAAGTGGAAAAATTCAAATTTGCTGGTTTTTGACAGCGTGAACGCGCTAGAGGTTCGGACGTTGAGACTGGAAGATATAATTAGCTACGTATACATTACAGTAGGTAAATTGAGACGGTTCGTTTTTTCTAAACGTACGAAAAATAAATAAATAAATACATCAGTGGCATTAGGTTGGCAGCGCCACATATACGTATAATATTCAAATGAAGAGGAAACGAGTATCAAAGCTTTTTATGAACCCTAATCAAACCTTACACCATGACGCCGAGAACGGTAAACGATGATTTGCGATTGTAAATTTTAATTTAACACGAAAATAAACACACGTATAGATACGTGCCATCGAAGAAACTTAATCCGCAGCATGTCGCGTAATAACTTATGAACTATGTTTCGTTCATTAAGTGAGCTTTGTACACCAACCATTCATTCGGTCGCAGTACGACACTGACGACCGGGCACCAAATTAACATTTTGTTCGTTAACAAACTGACAAAAAAAAAAAAAAAATACAAAAAAATCATTAATTAGCCAAGAGCACCAGCGTTTCGTATACGAAATTCGAATGTACGATCGGTGCCAGCTTTCTCACACAAGAAATGAATGTTTGTCAATTGAATTGAATTTTACCTGTTTCTTATACAAAATAGACTGTACACGGGGCTACACAAACAATTTTCTCGTCTCAATTACCGTTTTCGGCAGTTGATTTACTTCAAAACCATTTCAAACACTCCGTTACATTAGCCGTGAGACGACGATAAACATTATTAAAATATGAAGCCGACTCAGCTCGAGTCCTTGATTAAAAAACAAAGGAGCACTACAGGTGAAGATGGAGAAGGACGTAGTGGCGAGCAGTGGGTGCCAAAACGTTGGGGAAAATTTTAAAATACAACGTCAAAAGCGAGTTTTAATTACCTACGCGTGATACCGTGTATGTTGGTAGCTTTCTTGAGTTTAAAACTGAAAAATGAGAGCTCGCTGAGTAATTTTCAAATCGTAAGCCAGTAGGTAAGTTCTTCAAATTGTTTTAAAATTTTTCAAAACTTATTTTAATTTATTTTTTTGTGTTTTTGTTTTCTATCTGAAGACTAACTCGAACCAATTTACACGAGTAACCTACCCATCAAAGGTTTTTAGTTTTACCATGGCTCAGATTACCAAAAATTAGCTTCAGTTTTGGAGTATTTTTATGAAAATAGTCAACGGTGGTCTGTGTGGTGTATCAACTGCTCGACTTTGTGATTGAAAAAATGCGAGTTCGAGACCGGCTATCGTCACACTCTCAACCCAAAATGAAGGTGTATTTCTGTTCGGTTCTAGTGATGCTTCGGTATGAGATTGAAAAATTCATGCTTGGTAGACTATAAATTGGCCAACGGATCCCGACCGTCGCCTTCCCCATTCAGACATCGTAATATATCCTTCATCTGTTGGTAAAACTCCAATAACCCCACAATAAGGTGAAAAATTAATTACCCGATGGGTTTAATGAACCACCACAGTTGTCCAAAATTATTTCTTGGGTATCACAATCTTCTTTAGTTGGAAATTAAACAACTGTGGTGTTTTGATATGAATTTTGAACTCTTTTAAGTATATGGTATGCCAAGGGAGTCCATTTGACAATCGCACTATAGTCCCGACAATATTTTTTACAACCATTGACACAGCAAAAAATCTTGGGATAAATCACCTTCACTGAATGGTGGCCACAGAATTATCATCACTCAACTATAAATAGCGTATCCGTTGATTCAAATTTCAACCATGCCTGGGAAAAAATTTATAATTTCCTAAACTTTAGCTATTTCTAAAATCTGCGGACAAATTCACCAAAATGCTATTAAACCAGATGCCACGGACCATACAAACCAAAAACTATCCCATTGCAAATTAAAAAGAATCAACTCGTAATTATCAAAACAGATATAATATAAAAATAAAAACCAGTAGACATTCAAAAAAGTAATAAAATCGACATATAAAAATTTAATCTGAAAATGACAGACAAGTACAGCAATAATTATAGTATGTACATACATAGAGCATAAAAACAAGTGAGTAGTAGCAAAAAAAAGTTTTTAATAATCATATAAAAGTAAAACAGTCTGTAGAAAAAGATAGAGAAAAATAATTGGTGTGGGAATATAGAAAAATTAGCTATTGGTTGAATTTTTAGGACCATGACAGTAGCCAGAGCAGAAACCACAGAGGATGGAAGAAAGGAGTCAAGAGACATACAAAGTATAGATGAACTGTAGGTATAACAGCGGAAGCATGTCTGTGGGGTGAAGAGAAGGCACAAAAATGTATAAAGAGTGCAATGAATGAGTGGGAGATAAGAAAGATAGAAAGTATAGTAAGAGGTAAATGACAAGAAAAATAGTGAAAAATATAAAATGATCATCGAACATTAAATATATAAGAAGAATGAAGATACCAGTCTATGGAGGTGTGTATAGAAATGGAAATAATAGTTTTAGCAGAGACATAGCAGAAACGGACAAAAATATACACTTACCCTAGATGATTTTTTATTAAGTGTTAAATCTAAAACCATGGAAAAAATAATTTTGAATGGGGGTTTTCAAAAATATTATTTTTTGAAAATATTATTTATTATTATTTTCAATTTTGAAAAGTGATAGGCTCCATGCGATAGGTACCTTATGTATGATGAAGAAGTATATACCAAAGATCAAGTTTCTTCTAGAGAAAAAATTATAGTAAGATGACTATTATAGATTGGTAAAATAGACATAAAAAATCTATACTTTATTCTAAATAAAAAAGACATGTTGTCATCGAGACAATCACATTTCACAGCTACGTCAAACAAAAAATTTTTGTGTTAAAAAAACAATTTTGGATGCAGCCTTCGTTGAAAAGTGTGAATCTCTAACTTTTTCTTTGCCCTCTAGTCCATCAACTCATATGACATCACATCTTCCTTATCTGGAATAGAATACCTACATTAATAAACTACAAACTTCATACAGTGTATAATTATTCTATGTTTTATACCACATCATTTTGCCAAACTGAATCATAAGATCCATTACTCAACAAACCATGAAAAATTGCGTTACAGAATGTTAAAACAAAAATGTTCGATGTCTGGTCCATTTTAAAAGTGAATTTTAATCTGAAGAGCAATAATATTTATATTATATCACACTTTTTTTCTCCCTAATCTATAGAGAGAATTATCTTGAAACAAGTATTCAATTTTACTGCCTTGAAGGAATAACACAAACTATCCAACAGCTGCATACAGTTTTGAAATTGTTGGTAAATTAGGCTGGAAAATAATAAATTCTGAACACGGTTGGTAGAAAGCTTTGATTTCAAAAAGATAATTTTTCTGCCTTGCTTGCAGATGGTTAAGTTTGCATCTGTAATAACAAAAATGAGTTGTTTTTTTTTCAAAAGATGTTCAATGCTTAGTCAGTTATTATCATTTTGGAGTTGATGATGTCTTCAGATAGAGAACTTAGAGCCAGTTGCTGGTTGTATTGTTAACTTTGGTTTTGAAAAACAAAAAATGTTTTTGAAGCTATAATGGAAGATTGAAAACATCTATTTAAAGAAATAATTTTTCAAAAAAAGTTAATTTGTAATTTCTACCTATCACATACTTAAGCAATTGAAGAAAGTGAATTTTTACTAAGTGATGTGCATATACCTACTTAATATTTATAGAGGTTTCATGGATCTTGATGAAAAAAAGTACAAGTGTGTTCAACCACAGATCAGCATAGTTTAAAAAAGGCAAAAATGGAACATACATAAATAGTCTAATGCCCATACACCACAGAAAAAATACACCATCTCTCCATACACAAGGTATACGTTTGGTCATTACATCTCTGGTGGTAAAACCAGTGTTGCCTTAAACACTATTGCAAATAGTATCACATCGAGGTAACCATATTAGTATGTAGGATGGACCAAATGGGCGAGGTGGAGTGAGTTGGTATGACTCAACAATATTGAAATTTTGATTACCAAGCAATGACTAAATGTGATCACTTGAGCAGCACTAAATTTCAAATATGAAAATGGTATCTACGCGTTACCTATTTATGTTAATTAATGATTATTCTTATTATTCTTACATCATTATTAGGTGTTCAAATTTAATAATTATGCATTCATTTTAAGCATAAACATGAAAGTTCACAAGTGCGTATAAATATATAAAGTACTTGTCAGTGTTCATATAAGCACACGCTGCCTATATTCTGTCAAGAATAAGAACAATGTGACGTCATAGAAACATTGTGGTATCTCGATGAGGATACTTTCAATTCATAAGGAATTTACCACCACAAGGCCAATAACTTTCCTACTTACTTCAAATTCTAACTAAAAATTTTAGAGGAAAAAATAAAATTTCTGGTTTATCCAGATAAGCCAGGTGTCTGGAACTCGTGAGAGCTTCCATGCAATAATTCTATCAGAAATTGTTTGCAAAATCAATATTTGTTGGAACTATTTGATTATTATACATGAACTAGTTGGCTACACTGATATATCGTCTGGATATATTCTTTATGTTATTGGTCATATGACCACTATCGATAGAACTCTTTGTTTGTCTGTATTACTAATACGAATTACTTTCTGTTGTTCTCTTTGAGTACAATAAATATTCTTGGTGCGGTAAATGTGTTTTATGTATTTTATTTGTAATTAATAACTTCGTCACTTCTCACGAGTACATCAAAACCCCCTTGATGTCCAATAATATTAACAAATATATTTATATTACTTCATTCTCATTTCCGCTCTGACCTTGAAGAAACACATATTCATCTTACCCCATTACTCAACACATGATATTAAAATAAATTAATACATTCCAAGAAATAATTTTATGAACTGAAAATCCATTAATTTAATACACAAATATCAAATTATAGAACTCTTACCTTAAAACACCATGTAAAGTTATATTCTAGAAGTATCAAAATACTTGAATTGTATGTTACTACTATTGACATCTTCTCAAATCTGCCATAATTGCCCAACTTGACTAGAACTTGATGTTAGAATTTTGATTTTCTTTGTAAAACCAGTGAAATCATGATACACAGGAACAGGTTGAATAGAAATTTTAATGTTGTTGGATCAATTTCTCGATGACTGCATCAATGATAAAGAATCACAAATTTTCTTACCCCAAAAATTTGAACCAAAGGTTTTCTGTTTATTGTAAAATTTTTATATTATTGAATGTTTTAAATTTTTCATTAAAGAATTTTACATCAGCTGAAAACTTTTAGATGAAAACATTCGTGAAATAATTTTGAAGAGGCAGATTACTTCTAGCCTATTTTACATATAGAAGATTTTTTTAATACAAATAACCGACCAAAAACATGGCTATCATTTTAACTTTTTTCAACTATTAACCATAAAATACTTTATAATGGTATAAAATACTGTGTGACTCTACTGTGAAAATAGTACGAGAGAAAGAGTGAGGCTGTAGGCTCATATCTTGACCAGCTCAAAGTTAAACAGTGTGAATCCTTACCTTTTCCTTTCTCCGTGGTCTATCTGCTCATATGATAAATGTCACGTCGTTCTTATGCTGAACAGTCTATAAACGTGATAAGATAGCTCTGCTTTCATTACGTGACGTCATTTTTTGTTGAAAGTTCGGATAACATTCTAGGCTACCTTAAATTGTAGCTGCACATAATCGAGTATGCACAATTAGATGAGGAAAGACAAAAGACTCTATCGGTGCCATAGCAACAAGGGTGGATATCCGTGTATAAAGGGGAACATTTTGTAACTGTATCTTCGCTTAAGTTCAGCTATTTAGTAAAATTGTCCACTCTAGAAAAATTGGTCAACTTAATACGAGTGAATGCGACCGCAGCCTTCTGGTGGTTGATCTCTCCTAACAACGAGAAACCTCACTGGGTATAATTCAATATGATACATATAATTACGTGTGCATATGAAAACGATAAGGTATGGAAAAACTATTTGCACTTTATAATAGGCATCAAGTGAATATTCAATGGTGAATTTACAATGAGGCCGCGGCCTATAGGCGCAAAAGGCAAAAGGGCACAAAATTAATTTTCTTATGATATTACGTTCCGAATCGGTGATTTTGTATTTTTTAATGATCTTTTACATTCTTTTAGCTCGCAACACTGAATTAGGGCGCAAAATTTACCTGGCCTATAGGCACCAAATTTATATATCCGCCTCTGTAAGTATTCTGAAATAGTTATTTGCGTTTCCTGAAAAATTAACGTTTTTACCAAACCCCTTTCGGAAGAGAACGTCTTATTATTATTGTGGATATCGTATAAGTATGCAGCTATGTTCGTTATCAATAGAGCAACAGGTTTTAAGCGCGGCCCACGATTTCCATGTTCTAAGCTAGACTGTAGGCCTTACAATTTGTGCAAGCTGACAAGTCTCTCTTCTTGTGGGGATGAAATCACCGAATCCTCAACTCTCTTTAACGAACGTCTAAATTTTAAATACGATTTCACCTATACTTTGCCCGTAGTGATCGGAACATACTCTGCGAACAAGGTGTCCTAAACTTTTTGGCACCCACTGCACTAAAAAATAGGGTAAGGTTATTGTATGTTTCTACAAATCGCTATCTCGGTACGATACCTAATTTGTTAGTGGTTCATTTTTATGACGTCGTGTATATTATTATATGTGCCTGTATGGTACGCAGCCACGAATCGACAAAAAAAAAAAAGAAAAAAGATCCAAAAAGACAAAAAGGACAAAAAAAATAAGAAAGGAAAAAAAATGAACAGGTATTTAAATAAATAAGGAAGAAAGTATGGCCCATGAAAAGAAGATAAAAAATAAAGAGAAAACAACAACAACAACAACAACCAACGACAAAAACAGGATGATATTCTACGCCCCGTTTACAGATGAGACTATTAGCTAAATTGGACATTTTTACGGCATCACGTAACTATATCTAAAATACAAGAAGGTTTTTATATCTTTTATAGGCGTTGGAAATGGGAACCGTATTAAGATACCTTGAAGTAAGTATATTAAACAGGGTGTGTAGTATATACGCGTATAATTCAGTATACATTCGGTGGATACGAGAAGTGGTAAAGTTGTATACTGCATAGGTAGTGTACAGAGATAGGCTTATCGAATGAAAAAAAAAAAAAAAAAAAAAACAGAAGGGCAAAAGGGTAAAGAGAGCAATTCCAATTTATTATTTTATTTTATTACACCGCTTGCGTCATGTTTTTTCATTAGTGTATCACCTTATGTGTACCTTTGCGCGATCGTTTTTCTCACTAACTTGCTTTTTTTTTTGTTTTTTTTTTTTTTTTTTTGTCGTTTTCTGTATTTCTTGCTTCAAAGAGAGGGAAAAAAAAGAAAACAACAAAAAACGTAGGTACGACGTTAATTTGTGAACGTTTGTCTGTATATTATTACGCGCGTTTATTATTATATACCTACCTGGAGTCGTTCGTGTATTTTTGTGTTTTCTTTCGTGGCCGCAGCAATTTTTTTTGTTTTCACAGAATCGAGATAAATATGCATAGGTACTATATGTAGGTATGTACGTCCTAAACCCACCCTTACAGGCCTGTATATGTAAAACAACGGAGTTAAACAAAATAATACCTACGTGTTACATTACGATATTTTCGTACAATCTACGCTAAATTCTGCGCAAATGACACATTGTACTCTCGAGGCACAATAGTGAAAAAGGTGAATATGGAGAAAATGGTTTTTAAAAATATTACGTACGACGGTATGTGACCTACCTACGTACCTGTGTAATTGTATGTACGATTAACCGACTACAGGCACTGTGCGCGTGTGAATACGTACCTGTATAAAATGTGCACTTCTGTCACGTGCGCTGACTGTATGGGAAAAAAAAGAATAAAAAAAGAATAAAAAAACCGAAAGAGGAAGCATGAAAATTCTGCTAAGAAGCAACCTCGTGGGAGTCGTAGAAGCGTAAAATATTTTGAAAAATGAACGCGATTACGAAGGCCTTTAACTATTTTAATGCACCACCTTATCCATTGCGAAAGTCGCGACAAAGTGCTTCTTCGAACTTTATTTTCCGTACTGTTAGACGTTTTACATTAACTTTGACACGCCGATAAATCTGATTTTTATTAAATTTCAGGATTTTCAGGGTGTAAAAGTGTATGTGAAAGAATACACGCGGAAAATACGGCAGCTTAAGTTGGTATACTTCGATACCTACACGGTGCGACCGGAGGAGGCTGAAAAATCGTATTTTTGTAGCGACTTTTTCACACGTATCGGATGATAAAAGAGGGGTGATTCTATTGAATTCCATGAAATCAGGAAGTATGGTGCCTTTACTGACAACAGTATTTTGTAAAAAAATGTTTGAAGGATAATCAGCATAATTTCGCAATTACAAATAATAACAGGGACACTCTATTTTTTTTTAAGGGAAACGTAAATGGTGGGTGCTGTTTCGAGTTATCGCAAATACAATAACCTTATAATACGAGTCCTTTAGTTTAAACAACTTTTTCATTTTTTTTATGGTTTATAATCGTTAAATTAAAGTCTTTAGTTCAATTACGAATATTAACTATGGACAATAAAAACTTTAGTACCGGTTTGCTTCAAATTAAATGCCCTAAGAACCCTTTAGTTTTATGTATTTATGTTCATCTACTCGCCCACAACCGTTTTTTTTTCCCAATCGAAATAGTAATTAGCAGAACTAGGTCTTGTAAACAAATGGTCGAGTCATGGGAAATCATGAATTTTAGAAATAGGATAAATTCCGACGCAGCATCGGATCAAAGGAATTAGAATTCTAGCTCACATTTAGTGTCTTTATCACCTCACTTAAAAACGTTTCCTTCAAAAAGTAGTACTTCATAAATTATTTGCGTATTGCTATTACGTACTATACATCAAATGTATTTCATTACCAAACATTTGATTATTTGACAAACATACTGTAGTCGTCCATCAAAATATGTAGGTACTTTCCATTGTCGGATATAAGAGACTAGTTTTAAAATGCTAACAAATCACAGCTGATTTTAGGTTTTAGCTTTAAAAAAATAACTTATTAATGCAAAATTTCAGAGTGAAATGAATGAAGGTCAGTGATGGAGAAAATCAGGTACAATTGTTAATTCTAATTTTCGATCACCCACTGATGAACATGTATTGTAACCGAATTTTAAAATGTGAAGTGTCCAAAAAAGTGCACTTTTTGAAACGTGACAATTCTAATTGTAAGGAAATAAAGATATACAATTTTATGAATGTGGCGACCATAAGTACCAGAATTACATCCGCCTATAACGTCAGCCCTGTGGCGCTGTGGATACGGTGCTCCAATTTTATAGGCGGACGTAATATAGGTGACGCCGGTTTAAATCCCCGAGCTGGCAGAACTTATAAGTGGTGACCTTGACATGATACTAGGAACATAGCAAACAGCGCTATTTCTTGGACTCGTTGGGGACTCACTGGTCGCACACCCTCATTTCCTGCTGCCACCTTTTGGCAGCTGGTAAAGTGGGCTATGGACCCGAGTGGTGGCAACTGTGCACAAGATTTGGTTGTCCCTTCACGCGCATACTATGCAGCTGCTCGTTGGCAATCCAGCTTGTTGTACCATTGGTATCGGGGGAGTAGTGTGGCAACATGAGTACCAGAATTACATCCACCTATAACGTCAGCCCCGTGGCACTGTGGATATGGTGGTCCAATTTTATGAGCGGATGTAATATAAGTGATGCCAGTTTGAATCCCCAAGCTGGCAGAACCTATAATGAACATAGGCGCATTCAAATAGAAGTATAGACTGAGATAACGTAGATCATCTGCAGACGCGTAATTAGCTGGTAGAAACTGTGATTCTTACGGTTCTGTCAACGTGAAGGTTGATGGCATCTTGATTCATCTGGGTGGTTTAACTTCACAAGAGGCAACCTAAATTTTTCATTCGTCGAACAAAATGTGTTACACTTTAAAGTATTATTACTCACACCCACATAGAGAAAGGTCACTTTAACCTCCATTTACTTAAACCTCACTTTAAAACGACTTTTCGCACAATTTCGTATTCGAAATTACGGTAATGCTGTATTCTCTCATGGGATTCCTCCTTTGACTATATAGTACTGAACCAGTAAATCTCCGTAAGACGAATTTATTTTTTAATGTCAAGGCTGGCCAGCCAAAAATGTAGGCTACCCTAGGGTATCTTCTGCATATTTTCGACGTTTTGCTGGAGCTCACCAATTTAGAATACGTTTAATAAAGTCATCCCTTAAATTCACAAGAATAGCGTACATAAACATAGTACAAAGTACATCAAAAGGTAAGCAGTGGTTGCCTATTTAACGCAGACATGTCCTACAAGAACTATACATACAAAGGATTTCTTACATAAAAATACAATTTTACCACATTCTTCAACTTGAAATTGTGTAGTGAATCGTTTCGAAGTGAAGTTTGTCTAAAGGGAGGTTAAAATGACGTTAGTGAATATGGGTGTCAAATACCTAACGTGCATCCCTCATCTTCGAATCGAAAAAATTATTGCGTAAAATTTTTTAGCAAATCTAGACCACTGATTATAAGCACAGATTGCGACACCAACCAACCGTAGTCGTCAACTACAGCTAGTAATCATGACTAACCACCATATCCATCAAACTTGCTCAGTATTGTGGTCACCGACCACAACCATAAACCGCAACCAAGCAACGACAGTTAGCAAATTTAGCCCACAGCCACCAACGGTGGACACAACCATATATACGTCGCGACTATATCTTGTATAACGTTTTTGAGCCAATTATGGGGTTAGCAAAATGGTCCATTGAAAATACAAACATACAAAATTTTACCTTGAATAAGTATTTCACAAAAAATTTATGGATTTTTAAGAAAAAACATAAAGTTGATATTGTTGTACGAATAATCGTAAATGACGAAAGCTCTTTCACGTATTTTGTAGAATTTTGATACCATCGAGGTAGATCAACGTGCCACAGCTTAGTCTTTGTGAAAACAGTGAAAACGTAGTAACTACAATACCTAAATGTCGGCGACCCATTTGATGTTGCAGTTATGACGCTAATTCGGCTGACAATCAGCTTTTGACAATAATAATACATTTTTCGTATGAGCTGACAATCTGCATTCGTCGTAGGTACAATGGGGATTTCTTCGTGGTATGAAACCAACCAACTCCAGCCGACCAACTTTTACCGGCGGTCGTCAATATTCATTATTTAACGTATGAAATGCGCCCAAAATATAAACGTCTGTCATCGCCACTTCCCCTTCATCCTTCGCTAAATACATTTTCGCAATCGACACCGGTAAGAGGAGAGTGAAAAAAAAAAAAAATTGTATTTACGTTGATATTTTTAATGAACATGTAACCCCCTTGTCTGAACGAGTTTAGCCAAATGTTACCAGCCCAGACCACGAACGCAACGACCACTTCGACTCCCCTATTTTGCGAAAATGAAGAGGGATTAACCGCATTTCAATAAATTAATATCGCTTAACTCGGAGGATGATGTGTGATACGAATGATGGTTTCGTTATAACAAAAGAAGAAGAGAGCGCACTGAACTATTACTCAGGGTTACGGTTTTGGTCTTCTTTTTTTCTCGATCCCTCTGGCAAAGTGCGACTCCCAATTTTTCATAAGTTAGGCTATTTCAATTTTTGAATCATCTTCCTATCTAATCGGTATGACCTCTTTGGCAGGGATTCCTAAAACTGGCCGTAACACGCTGATTAGCATCCCTCTGCATGGTAAGTACCTAACTGGTGAATGTAGGTATTCAGAATCTTCAAATTCAATTGGTCCTGATCGATAAACGCAGATTTGATGAAAAAAAAAAGAAGCAAATAACCTTTACTGTTCCTAAGTATATACGTATTTATGATTGAGATTCAATGTTTTCATCTAAAGCTGTATAAGTACTTATGTCAAGTTATTACAACCGCTATTTCGAGGTATTTTTATGAATTTCCCGTATTTTAAACAAATTCAAAATTGTTTGAAATTGGTTTTGCTATAATTACTCACTTCCTTGGAATTTTAGTGATTTTCTGTAGTTTGAAGTTTGGAAAAATGTATAAAGTAGTATAACGGTGTAATTGTTACAAAACAATACACGACAATATTATCTTTTTATAAGTGTATAATATTGAAATAATTACAATAGAGTGTGTATGTTGTTACAAATTTAGATGAAATTAATAGAATGATTTGTACGAAACATTAGACTAATAACTACGGGTGATAGTTCGAGTGACTTGAATTGGGTGTTGTGAGAGATATGAATATGATTGGATGTTGAGAAAAACATAGTTTGGATAAAACCAATGAAATGTAATAGAAATGACATAAAGTGGGAGTGTTTAAGAAATTAGTAGGAATTAGAATAAGTGTAAAGTATTGAAATATATTCAGAGAAAAGGTGACATCATGAATATGGACAAGAACAGTTTATGGAGAAGAGATAATGATGTCATTAGACAAGTTAAGACTTGAAAGACAAGTGTGAACTAGACTAAAATTACACGAGTATAAGGAAGAATAAATGTACAAAAATATGATGAATGATATAGAAAAATACGAATTTAGAGTAGATGAATTAATTTGAAATGAATGACATAAAAATATCATTACATATAAATACCGGAGGTATTTTGAAATTCAATGGTGGAAAATTTTGAATTTGAGGATGAAAGTTGAATTTTATAATAGGATTTTGATTTTTTAAATTTTGGATGGATACCTAGTATTAGAGGGATTAATTTTATGAATAGATAGTATTCGGGGTGGTTTGAATTTCAAACTTTGAGAAATTTAAAATTAGATAAAGAAATTTGTATAGAGATAAGTACTGGGGTTGAATTGAATTTTAAAATTTGAAGAAGTTTGAAACTGGAAAAATGTATTTGTTTGAAAGATAATTTTGTGGATGATTGAATCTTTTTAGTAAAATAGAAAACATAATACTTTCGTATTATCATCGATTAAATATTCTACGACTGACATTCTGTCTCTTAAAATTACATGACCGAGGTATATGTTTTGGGAAAAAACATAAATGTAAAATATATAAATTTGATATGATACTAAACATCTTCATAATTTTCATTATTAGGTAATTGTTAATATTTTCAATAGATTTATTTTTTTCAATAGGTTTTGTTAATTCATTTAATAATTGGGTGACATGTATACTTTCAAAGGGATTTTCAATTTTAATAAGTAAAAAATATATAATGATAATAATAGTAAAAGTAATGATGAATAATCATATAAGAATAATAATATTTAAAAGAGAGATTGAATTACTTTCACCCAAATCATAAATTTTGATTTTGATCTTCCTATCTAATCGATATAGCCTCTTCAGCAGAGATTCCTAAAATTGGCCGTAACACGCTGATTAGCATCCCTCTGCATGGTAAGTATCTAACTAGTGAATGTAGGTATTCAGAATCTTCATATTCAATTGGTCCTGGCCGATAAACGCAGATAAAATTGATGAAAAACAATAGCAAATAATCTTTACAGTTCCTAAGAATATACGTATGTATGATTGAGATTCAATGTTTTCATCTAAGGCTGTATAAGTACGTCAAGTTATTGCGGAGATATTTTTATGAGTTTCCAGCATTTTAAACTAATGCAAAATTGTTCGTAATTGGTTTTGCTATAATTACTCACTTACTTGGAATTTTAGTGATTTTCTGTAGTTCGAAGTTCGAAAAATTCTATAAAGTAGATAAATTAGTCGTGACTTCCCATTATCGTTTTTAATGGTGAATTTGAGCCAGTGGTGTTTTATATACTACACTATCTGTAAAATATTAGAAGAGGCTATAAAAAAATAGATACTTGTACTTAAGTACTTTGGATTGAGTTAAGGAATACTGATAAAATTAACTCAACATGGGATATCCAATAATGTATACCTAATTATAAATCTTCAGTACCATAAAAAGTTTAATACCTCTCAAAATTCCACTTTTTGTAAGGTGCCACTTTTCCTTTATTTTATCCATAGAAAGTTATAATGTGTTAAGGGTTTGTAAAGTGACTTTTCACGAAAAGTGTAGTTTGAGAATATGGTGTTTACCATCCATAATACATTTCCTTATAATAAAGTGATCGCAAGTATAGTGATGATCAAGAAATTGACCACTTTATATTTTCACTATACGTCATAAGCAAGTATTGGTTAAAATAATAAAGTGAATTGTTCATGAACAAGGCATTGTCTCACAATTTTATTTCTTCATAAAATTCAAAACCTTCCTACCCCAAAACTGACCAAATCATCCCAATGATTCTTTTGAAAAAGGCATTAATTATCGGATCTTCTCCTGTCTACCTCTAGAACCACAAACAAGAAACTATAGTTTATTCACCTTTTTAAAAGTTAATCAATCCCCATCTTACTTTACACTAAATCTCGTATCACAAAATTCACAATCTATTATATTCTTATTTAACTATTTCTTTGTCTGCAATACTTTCCTGACACTCTAATCATCCTAACAGAAAATATACGTTCCTGATTCTGGGTTCTATATAGTAGTAAGAATAAGATACCTACCATTTTGTTTATCACCAATGATCGGATAAATTATTATTAAATTTAAAATTTTAAAAATTCTTACTCATTGAAAAACCTTGCGTTTGTCTCGGTATAGTAATAAAATTAAATTAAAATAAGTACCACCTAATTAACAAAATGAAATATGCATCTAATGACGATTAAAAATTAAAAGTACAAAAGATCGTAGCATAAAAATTTACGAAGTGTCTTGTTCGTCATTTAAATAGTCTGGAAATTCTCAAAATAAAATAAGATGAGATTCAGTAGATCCGCATTAGTTGTGTGTTGTATGAGGCAAAAAAAGTTGTGCACTCAAGCTACATAGGTTCTCGACATTATTTCTTAGTTCAGACCCAACAGGGAATTCTGCGAAGCGACGAATACCTTAAATAAATGATATCTCTGAATAAGAAAACCAAAATAAATTTTTTGGTACCTCACAAAGAAATAATGTGACACACAGGTTGCGTGATACAAACTCTAACATCGTCGTATCTTCAGAATAGAACTTGTTATAGAAACCTATTCACCAAGTTAGATCAAACAGTTCCACCCTTTTTGAGAACTAATGTTCTTACCGAGTTCTACGCCAAAAAATAGTGTTTATATTGAACCAATCCTCCATACTTCACTCCTGCAATACTACGAAATACTTCTTACATATACTATCTGAATTGGCACCTACACTTGTGTTCTATAAACTCGTTACCTGCGTCGCGCTTCATTGTGATAAGAATACCGATTAGTTATCTCATGACATTTATGTATTAGGTACTCCACGATGACGTCACTTGTAAGATACGATTTTTTTTTATTCAGTTTTAATTGACCTTAATTATATTTCTTCGAAAAACAACAGACACATTATATTTTTGGAGTTAACTTCTACTATACCACCCGGGACCTCCAACAAATACAAAAGTCTCTTCAGCCGAACTATAGTTCTACAATGTTCCAATTAGAACAAAGTCTCGTGCTATGAATTCTCCATTTTCTTCCTAAATGTGAAATGTATATGTTACTTACCTCGGTTAGGTACCTACATAATTATCTTAAATAATAACGTCCGAATTCTACTAGAGCATTACGCTAATAAAGTTTACGTAAAAATAGTTTTCTTATGTGAGTTTAGGTACAGATGTCGTCTCTAGACGTCTGTTTATGAGGTCTAACTTAACTGAAATGTATGTGACAACTTTAGGAATTGCCTGTTACTATAATTTAGTACTGGACCAGTAAAGAAAGATGATTTCTGGTTAGACATGCCGACGCTAAATACGCAACCAGAGCGTAACTTTTAACGTATTTTACATTGTGTTTATGTACGCTATCCTTGTGAATTTAAGGAATACCTTTATCAGATGTATTCTAAATTCGTGAATTAAAGCAAAACGTCGAAAATACGCAAAAGGTACGCTAGGGTTTACCTACTTTTTCGCCGGCATTTCTTGACATTAAAAAGTACATTGGTCTTATGGAACTGTACTGGTCCAGCACTATATTATTATAGTCAAAGGGAATTGCTTAATTTCGTTGCAGCTACGATCGTCCACAACTCCAAGTTTTGCCAAATATTCTGACTTTGGGAACAACTGCGTCACCAATGTTTTTTTTTTTTTTCATATATATAAACAACCACAAATGGTGGCGGAAAAAAACATTAACCGATGTGTTCCCGCTTGTAGAGTCCATTCCAAATGGTTGATCACAGATAGTCTGGCGAAGTATTAGCCTTTGTTTGAACGTAAAAGATGCGTCGCTTCACCAATATGTAGATTTATGGGTTATGTGTTTTTGCCTTCTGTATCGCCGCAGGGTAACATCTGCTGTATCATCCCTCGACGAATCAACCGAGGCCGATTCCTTACGTTTGCATTTCTTACAATGTGTAATCTATCGTAAAGAGAGTTTTCCTCTAACAAAAAAAAAAATATATAAATATATAATATAGGGTCGTTTTTACCCATTTTTTATAATAAAGGGGACCTCCAGTGTCGAACGTAACATGGAATTAGTCTAATTTCTAGAATTACTTAAGTATATTTTCGCCAAAATATGTACTGTACTATCTGAAAATCAGGTTGAAATATATTATTTCATTTTCATTTTTTTTTCAAGGTTTTGAAACCGCTGGATAAGCTTATCTTCGAAAGAACTTAGTAATAAGATAGGTACTTGATGATATTTTTTTGAAAATTAAAGCAATATTTCTATTTAACTTCTTCTAACAAATTTAAGCATTATTAACTTTGCGTGATGCAGAAAATGAATGAAATTTTTCAATAGAAACCACTCTAATCTAAAATTCTGGAAATTTATAGAAATATGAAGAAAGTGACAGAATGATAGAGGGAGGTTCATACATAAAACTATACCATAATGGCTCTCAGTATTTAAAAAAAATAATTTTCTACAAAAAAAACCTTTTTTCGCGATTGTTTTTCTCGTCACATAGAATACGTTTGGATCGTGCTTCTTTTTTATTTTGACATTTTCAGCATACGTATCTTCAAAGAAAATCTTCTTGTTAAAATGAGCCTTCTGTCACACAAAAATTTCATGTTTCATGCTAAAAAAAAACTTTTTAGTGACACAAACAACAATTTTAATGAACATGTAGACCTATATAATAGTACTTAAATATCTTATTCTTACACGTAAATACGACGTAAGTATGAAGTTGGTTTTTTTTTGGGGGGGGAGTAGAAATTTTACGTTTTTATTGAAATGGATTCTCATACTTATACCAAGATCGTATTGATATTGGCATAATTCGCATGATTTGCTTTTTTATTTCAGACTATTTTCACTCGAGAAGAAAGATCCTTTTATTTCATTGGTACGAGAACGCTTAATGAACGATATTTTGACCTTTTTTTTCATTTTCTACTGATAATTATAGTTACCAGCCAGCTATTTGTAGGCATGACGAGAAGGGGGGATTCCCCTCGAACTCGTAATTTCTAGGGACCTGGCATTTAAAAAAAAAAAAATACGAGATTGCTTTGTGGCTATACTCATAATTGATGTGTAAACCTAAAAAATCTAAATAATACAAAACAAGTTTTTCATTTATTTAGGTTTTTTATTTCGTTCATTTTTAAACTGCTAAAGGTGATTATATAGATAGTAGATTCATGCAAATTTTCTTCTTTTTTCAATGATAGAAATTTCAGCTCGTCAATTCAACTAGCGGCTGAGGAATCATTTAGTAAAAGAAGAGAGGTTCCTAGATTCCAAAAATGAAAAATTTTCCTTTTTTTCGTTCGTTTATTCTCAAACTGCTAACGATGATAAAAAAATTATATGGATAGTAAATTTATGAAAATTTTTTTCTCTTTCCAATGACACCTTACTTCACCTCTTTAGTTCAAATAGTGGCAGAGGAATCATTAAGTGAAAAATGAAAAGTTTCCAGAATCCTAAAAATGGCAAATTCTTCATTATTAACCTTTTTTTGTTTGTTCATTTCAAAGTTGGTAAAGATGTTGTATTCAATTAAACAAGGTATGGCAGTTCCCAAACACTCCCCCCCAAAGAGACTCAACATGAGTTGAATGACATTTGCTTTAGAAGGTTGGGTGAAGCCGGAAACTCTAATGTTCTTTCCAAATTTTGTGACTATCGAATAAAAATTTTAATCTGTACCTTAGTAACAAGAATTTGGCTTTTACCTATGTATATACTAGCTACGTGGTATCAGCTTTGCTTGACAGATGCTTAGGACCTTTAACTCGAACCCTGAGCAAAGTGTTCACTGACATATTACACAATAAAATCTGAAAATAACAAATTCTTCTCGTTTTAGGCCCATGAGTCCAATGATAAAATTAACATAAAATTTGAATATAACATCTCAAAATACATGTCCGTCAATACATTACAGAATAAAATATGAAAATAAAAAATATAAAAAATTCTCTCTTTTTAAGGCCCCATGGGGGTCGACGAATGGGTTAAATAATAAAATGAGCATTAAATTCGAATTCAGCACCTCAAAAAACATGTTCGATGATGTAAATTTAAGAATCAAGAAAAGGTCATTAAAAGCACTAATAAATTTACATAATGTTTTTCCTCTATTCACTTTATATACATGCAACGCTAATTATCCAGCCTTCATCGATTTTTATTTATAAATAAGTTTTCCGAAGTGATAAAATGAAAAAACCAAGCCTAGAACCTTCTTAAGTGCATGAAGAATACACGTACAAGAATTCGTTTGGTAGATTCTGAGATTACCCTTAACATACAAGTTTCCTAATTTTCCTATTTTTATATATTAGTATAGATGTAGATAGATATAGATATAGATACGCACAATATAAAAATTTGAGTTTTTAATGCCAAAATTTTCCTTGAGCTGTGAAACGAAAACGTCCCTACTCCCTACCCGCAGGTCGTTTCATAAAACCAAGATTAATAAGTAGATTTACAATAAAAAACCTACTCAAAAAGAAGTATGATGCTTCAGAAACAATGTTTGAATTATTACAGTGAATGTTTTTCAAACGAGAAAAATATTATTCGATACTTTCGGCAATTTTCACAATATAGCCTGTGTAAGAATATTTGCCTACCTTATCTTATTTTTGTTTCTTTTCTCATTCCGCTTATGTTATTTTATTTTCCTTTCAAAATGAAAGGAATTCGATATTACATGACAGTAGGAAGTTTCGAAGCTATCTTCGTATCATAATTTCACACTTCGCCTTTTCAACTGATTTCAAAATGTAATTTTACGCTTGTATGATATTCCTTTATTACATTTTAGCCGTGATATATAGGGTGGCTGGCATGGTTGAAAATATACCGTATCTTTTTTCTTCTTCATTTTCTTCTTTTTTTTTTGCAGTATAACGATAATGTTGAATATAGAAAAAAGAAATTAAAAGGTATTTTTATCGCCATTTTAGGTCAACTTTTTAAAAGACGTTATCACAATCGACATAAATTTTTTTTGCTCCTTGTTCGTTTTTTCTTTTTTCCTCTTGTCGTTATTGTGTATGATTTATGTTGGATGATTCCACGATTTAATGTTACAAATAACTGCGTTCGTTATATAAGAAAAAAAAAAAAGAACCGGCACAAGATGAAAATAAGTAAAACCCATCAGCGTTCAGTTCAAAATTTATATTTTGTCAGAGTATTTGTTTTTTTTTTTTTTTTTTTTTTTCATCTCCAAAATTAAAAAACGTCGCATCAAAACTTAGACAGACGAAGCTAATTTTCGCGATGGGGTTGATTTCAATTTCCATTTTGAATGATGTATATAAATTTAAAAATGTTAATTTAGAAACCTAATATGGAGGGCACGTTCGAGAGTAGCTAACAATATTTTACTTTTGAAGATTTGAAACGTCAAATAAGTGGCATTCATTTATACGATATTTTAACATAATTTGTGGTGCGTACGCGACTTCCATTAATTGGCATACAATTTCTTACACAAATACTGAAAGAAATGAAAAATTAAAATCATCCATGGCCGTCGAATTATAACGTTTCAATTCAGCCAAGAAACTTATGAAAGCAACAAGTTCTTCAAAAAATGATTGATTCGTTTATCTATATGAAGAGTTTTTGGCAGAGAGAAACCATATTTTGTAGCCATTATTTATCCATTTTAACATATGACAGAAAATTTTGTTTCGTGGGAAAATTCGTTTTCACTAAAAGGGATAATATTTATATAATATTATATGGACTATTCGAAAGGATTTAAAAGAAATTTTTTTTTTTTTCAAGCCACACAGTCTGAAATTTATTTTTTTCGCAGTCAAAAACCAGAAAGAGAAAAATGTAATCATTCATATTTGACGTCGAACGTAGGTGAAAAAATGACAGATTTATATAACCATGCTGAAAATATTGACGTTATAATGTGTTGGATTACATTTTAAAAATTTGTTTCTTAAAGATGAAAGAAGAGCAATTCGGAGAAGAATACTGCTTTGAGTAATTTTTTTTTTGAAAAATTCATCATTTTTTTCTTCCAGGAGATAATAAGTGAGTTTAAAATTTTTCCGCATATTCTTTACAATATTTTATTCTCGAATTCCGATCCCTGTATAAATATAATTTGAGCATTCGTCTTGTATGTTAAGCTTTTTCCTAATTATAATAACAGTTATGTCTCAGTTTGATTAGTGTTGGGTCAGTTATGTAAAGTGAAAACATTCAAATAAAAGTTCTAGCACAGAAATATATCACTAGAGAACCCAGTTTCCCAATTTTCATCTAAAATGTATAAAAAAAAATCATAATACGAAAAAGATACTTCCGGGAACATTACTGTTCTCCAGCAATTGTTTTTGTTTTACATATTTATCAAAATTTTTCACATTTATAACAGCAATGTATCGTGAAAATTTCAGCATCTCTTGTTAAGTTTTTTCAAAATTCTAAAAAAACCACTTTTTCAGGAATTCTATGTTCCCCAATTTTCTCAAAAACTACTGAACCAATAGGCGAAAAAGTTCATTTTTATCTCTTTCCCAAACTAACTGTGTAAACTCATCCCCGATGGATATACCACTTGTAGTGGACTTAGCCCTAACTTCTTTTATAGTCCGAGAGACTCATAAAATAACATAATCACACTCCTCCTCACCGAAGTGCAACTGCTTAGCAACTGCCACAACACCAGAACAGACAGTCAGCGCACTCTGCGCTGTTGCCAAACTTCTGCGCCCTGTAGGTGCGCAGTGGATATTGTAACATATCACGATACCACTTGCTGCCAAAGTATCATTTAATTAGTTCCCCTCGCAAAATATTTCGATTTCTTGCTTATCAACTCATCCCGATATCTATGAAATATCCAGTGAATACGGTTGTTGTTAATTGACTTTCTAGATAGGATAGGGGTGTCAAACAAAAAATTATGAAGGTCTAGGGGATGGTAATGGGTTATGGAATTGGATGGATGAGTAGAAAATATGTATCGAGTTTACGAATTACCAGTCATATCTCCTATATAAAATGCTATTGAACATATTATCTGAAGAATGATTGTATTAAAGACCCTCTGGAAGGGAAAGGGGCGTCGGGAGAAAAAAATGTATGAAAATTTTTGCGAAATAAACAATTTTGTACTAAACTATTTTTGTTATAAAATCAAAATTTGCGGAGAAAACGTAAAGAACCAAATTTTGGGGGATAAACACTTCCTCCCCAAAAGTGAAAGAAGTTTGGAGGGTATAACTTTTAGTGTGTTATCCTAGGGGACCCACCCAACAACCCTATACAGTTGAAGTTTGGGTACTATGGGTAAATTATATTTTTTTATAAGATTTGACCGAACTATAAATAGACTATGTGTATTTTAACCGGGGACAAGTTTATACAGTCGATTTGGAAAGGAGATAACAATCAGGAACGAGTTAAACTGAGAAATTAATTAAAATTATCAACCTGGGACGAGCTTATTGTATGAAAATATCGTCTTTCACAAGTTCGGCAACGAGTTGATACACATGGGTACCTATCGTAAATCAATGATTTTCTTAACGGGACGAATTTAAAGATTCTTGTTTTCTCTTCTCATGAAACGGATTATTTTTATCATCCCCAACCCTAACTCTTTTGCGAGGTTAATTTTAATATCCATTTTGCAAGCAAACTACGAAAAAATTCCGGCCAAAAATGAAAAATTTGTAAAGAAGTAAATTATGAAATACATTAGGCACACGTAGGCTAATTATACAATATTACAATCGCATCTTTGGAAGAAAACTTTTTCAGAACTAACGAAGAAACTCCAGTCAGACAATTTCGTACCTTTTGAAACAATATGATTGAGTTTTTCAAATTCTACCCTGAAAAACAAAGTGGCATTTTATAAAACTAGTTCTGTACCTACTTCTTTTAAATCGAACAAACTATTATTCAAAAGTGCCAAAAATTCTATGCAAATTTATGAGGGAAGTTCGTTGATAGAAAATAACGAATTTTTCCACAGACTCGCTCTTTTTTCATCTTTATTTGATTTCCTATTTCCACTTTGTTTTATTCGTTTTCGTTTGTCATGCCTAAATCGTTCATTTTTCAGTCTTGTTTTCGTTTTAGGTATTTTAGATACGTTTCTACACCTAATGTAATTTTAGGTATTCAGGCGGCATGGGGATTCAAACCCGTACTGGCTGAACACTAAAACCTCCCTCGTTCACCGCCACTAAAAGGCAGCACCGTACTCACTCGGCCACGGTGCTGGGTGACGGTGTTTGAGGGAGTATGTACTTATATGTGCCGACATAGTGTTGCGGCCGCCACACCACTCCCCCCAGTATAGCGGAGTGTAAATACAGTTACCTATACGGAGGCGCCTGGGTAGGGATGTACACCGGAATGTGGTGATGCCCATCCCTCCATCACCGCTCCGTGGCATACGCCCACCAGCGCCATCACGCACAGAAACGGTGGTGCGACGCACCACAGTTACAGTCGGCTGTTTCACTAGTGTCCAAGAGATGGCGTGAATATTCCATCTCCCAGATCACGTCGGGGTCACCACTTTAGGTGTTCAGGCGACACGGGGATTCGAACCCGTACCAGCTGAACACCTAACACTACGCCATGATATCTATTAATTATGAGGTGATAGTTTCGTGTGATTTGCAGCTGCTGCAAAACTCACACTCGGATTAAAATCACCTACTTTATACACTTGTATGCAAATAACTAATTTTCATATTATAAAAAAGTTAAAAAAAAAGTGTAAAATTTTCATTATCTACATTTATTGTATCTGATGGTTGTCATTCAAACTATATGGTACTTCTTACCTGAATCTCATCTAATTTTCCAAATTTTAAGCGACGTTACCTTCAGCTTAATGTTCAACAGAAAACGATAAGTTACTCCTTGGTAGACGATAGTGTATCAAATGGTTGATGGTAGATTAGTTTTCTAATCTGCCAGTTTTCAATTAGATCCGTCTCTCACCTTCACACCGACCTGCCGTGGCGTTTTTGTTCAGTCTTCTCACATTTGATTCTTCGTTAACGGTTTTGCAACGACGACTACGAGTATAGGCCCAAATTTTGAGAGAAAGTTTGAGAAAAAACTAGGTATACGTTTCTCGAGGGTAGAAACAAATAATACCAACAACGCACGTTTGGGTCCGATGCAAAGAAACAAGAAAACAAAGAGAAACAGAAAAAAATAAATAAAAAAAGGTTAGGTACGTATAGGTTATAACTGTACTTGAGTTACCTACGAAAGGAGAAAGAAATTCTTCTCGAAAAGTAACGCTGAAAATTTAGAGAAAGCGGATCGAAAACGAGCGAAGAAAGTAAGTGGTCCAATCAAAGAGAATCACTTCAATCGGATAGTGTAGATATCTCTTATTTTTTACTGCGGCTCGCAATAATGTTCACGCTACACCCTTTAACCCTCCGGCGGTCAACAAATCTTGCGTTAAGAAAAAAAGGAGAGAATGTTGCACCACCGAGTGAAGAATAAGAAGAAGAAGAAGAAGAAGCAGAAAAAAATACGGTTAACGATTCCATCCTCCCCTGTGCAATAATGAAAGACAAGCACAACGAATTTCGTTTATGAGCTCCCTAACTGGTACAATAATTGCGTGCATGGCTTTATTTTCAAACTTTTTTTTTTTTTTTTTTTTTTCCCTATTCTACGATATACTTTTCTTCGTTCAAAGGGGTTAGCGGCGGTATACATATTATAAAAGACGACGAATGTGTCACAGGCGGTCGTTGTAGTGGTACAGACAGTCGGCGATCACGCGCCACAAATAAAATACTGGAAAAAGGGCTGGTGGTTGTCTTACTTGTACTTTCGAGCGATAGCCGAAGGTAGTCTACGGTCGCATGTATTGGTGCGGGGTAGGGCCGTTGGGAGGGGGGTAGACGGAGGTGGTTGAAGTCGTTCATATATTCTTGAGCTGGCGAAAGGGGTGGCGTGGGTGCACGACGAGGCACCCGATAAATTGGGTCCCGTTTATATTAGACGTGGTACGGCCAGCCTACTTGTTTTTCGACTCGCCTCTCCAGAAAAAGTGGATATTTCGCCAAATTAGATTCAATTTGACACTACATAAATCTCGCGTCGAGCAAACGCGATACAAATTATTACGAATGAATACTCGTTCTCGTTTCATTTTATCCGACGTTTCCGCATAACGTGCCTTTCGGATGCAACCGGCGAAGGCTTTAGCAAAATTTCCCGCACTCCTTCCCTCCCCACCCCACCCCCAAAGAAAGAAAAAAAAAAGATAAAATAGCAACAAAATTTCCATGCAAAGTGGTACAGACCTAATGCTTTCTTCGTTATTGCTATCGCGTAATAAGGTGTACGGCTGAGTAACTTGTTTTTTTTTTTTCTTTTTTTTTTTTTTTCTTAAATTACAACAGCGATTTGGTTGCGGAAGAAAAAATAAACCACTGCTGCTACCGAAGACGCTGCTTGATGCGTTCTTCGCGTTAACAGCACGTCGGAGAATGGATCTGCCAGTTCAAAATTCCAGCTTACTCTCGAAATGAATTTAAATTTTTTCATCTTTAGGAAATAAATTCGAAATAATTATTGAAAAAAAAAAAAAAAAAAAATTATATGTACCGTCATCGATAGAAAATCCTATTTCTTGCGTACATTTATGTAACCAGTGTTAACTCTTCCAATCAGCCTACAGTATAAACTTGAAGCCAGTTGCGACCGAATTTTGCAGAATGAATTTTACCTACAATTTCTGAGAAAAACGATCGAATAATGTCATTTGTACGTGAAACTTTGTGAAGAATAATACAGATATTCGACATTTTTTGCTTTAAATTGCAGTTAAATTTTACAAAATCGTTTGAGAATTGCTTACCATACACGAGTTCATGTAGAATATACTTACGTTTTTTTTTATTTTTCTCTGTGTAGCATTAGCCTTAGCTTATTTTACGTTTTATTGATTTCTTGATTTCAGTTTGTTTTTCTAAGGGTAAAACTTACGGGCCTACTCGTGGTTCACAAAACTGTAATTACAGTTCCACATGAAATGAGAAACTACGAAACTTCTTAGGTCATTGAACAACTAAAGCTGAAAATAATTATTTCGATCTTTCCTCACCACAATATTGGCAGACTTACAGTCTCATATCAACATAACTGAAGAACAATCTTTTCCTTATGTTTTAACATTCGAATCGTGCAAATTGAGTCTACCACTGGGTTAATATTACGAATGTGAGAAAGAATAACGCATGTGTATGCGAATCTCACGCACGCACACAAATCTATAAGTACCTATATATTATACAAAATAAGGGACGGAAAAAAGCAAAACAACAAATAATCCGAACACAGTCACCGACATTTCATTATATTACATTATCATATAAACTGTGCAAACTATGCGGATACACCACAGTGTGCTAAATTAAATAAATTCAACTCAAAGACGTTTTTCTCCGCCTCGTGCAAAACGTTATTGAAAATTTTTCGAGATAAAATTCTGGAACCGAACCAAATTGTAAAGTTTATAATACCACGTAACGATTTTCGCTAAATTTATGTTTGCAGAGTTTTGCAAAGCCGTAGGCAAAGAATTTACGAACCTTACAACACAGAACATTTATATATTAACAGACTCTATATAGACTGTGTAGAAAACTAAAATATAAAATATGCGTAAGTGTAGGCAAACAAATTCAATAAAAAAATATGGTTTAGAAAAAAAGATAGAAAATAGTAATATTGGATGTATTGACACATTTTTCGATGTGGTAAGCAGAATAAATAATTTATTTTTCAAATGAATCGTAACAAAACTACGATCAACTTTTGCGGATGAAATAAAAATTTAGTTTAGGTTTGTACACATACGCACATTATCCAGGAAATTATCTGTGATTTTGGACTTTTGGAAGCTAGTTCATATCTGATACCAGGTCCGCCGACTTATCATAGTTATTGGGAGAAGAGATTCACCGGAGATGAAGATTAATTTCTTTTAAGTTCGCGAAATTTGTTTTAAACCGAAAAAAAAATTCACTTTGATTTAATTTATTTTTTTTCCGTTTTATATTTCCTGGAGAAAAGAGTCGAAAAGCACATTTTCTCCATAAGGAAATTTATATTTTTATCACTTTATTTAGTATTAATTCATTTTTATTTTTTCAGATTAGAAGAGAAATTTTAGAAATCAAAAATCGGATCATCACAAATAGGAATTTCTTCAAGTAGGTAAATGTGGAATACCTCACCTCGTGGAAGAGGTTCCATTACAGAAGGTAGTCTCCAGTTTTTGCGTGTTTACCAGCTTTGTACACAAGTATGGAACAGCTAACCTCAGTAAATACTGCTGAAGTTTGGTGTTTACTCGCCGATGTTATACTTGGCTCTATACACACACACTGACCTAAATACATACATTTTTGGTATGTACTGGTGACTCATTGCATTGTACTTTAAAGATAAAAAAAGTACAACGAATACACTTGTCAACATGACATAATTGGTGATAAGCTGATTCATCATGGTCCAACAATTATGAATTACATACAGAGTGTAACAGGTAGGGAAGAGTGCTATACCTAGGTCCAAAAATTACGAAAGTTGTATTTTCAGCAGTTGTGTTCAACCTAGAAACCTCAAATTTTAACCACATATAGCCCATATTTCATCCTACTTTCATTAAAATATATTAACAATTATTGGAGATATGTAGTGATTTTTTATCTCAAATTTTTGGTCCTAGGTACAACTACCCTGCTGTACCTAGGACCTACCATATTTGTACCTAGGACCAATCAAAAATTTATGCAAAATTATTCATTTATACCAAATTAAAAATTTACATTCTTCTACAAAAGTCACAAATAAAGTTTTCTGGTTTATCTGCATCAGTACAGTCTTTGTGGGCCCAGTGTGAACAGCTTCTGCACCTATACCATACTTCAGCTTTTCCAAATTCTCAACAAACAAGGCACAGCTCCTCCATATCACTTTCTGAATTATCAGTGTCACGAGTAGAGAATTATCCTCCTTCTTCAGATGAGCTATCACTTTTTTCATCATCTGCGCCAAATAATCTTCTGTTGAGGTTTGGTTTCATTGGTCCTAGGTACAGAAATCACCATTGGTCCTAGGTACAGTACACTCACTTTTAGTGTATGAAAAATTTTAAGAAAAATAATTTGATTGTTAATGAAATTTTAATGATCAATCATCAAACTATATAGTATGGAGACTTAACTACTACGATTTGGTTGAAATTGAATACTTTAAACTCATGAAAACTGACACTTTTATTTAAGTAAAAACACAAATTCGTTTTTATTTTTTTCATGGCAAACAAAAACTGATAACATTTCTCCATTGATATAGCAACATGCACCTAGATTAAACACTCCTGCGGCAATTTTTTATTTCTAGATCCGCTGATAGAGTGCGCTGTAATCCCCATTGGTCCTAGGTACAGCACTCTCTTCTAATTTGTGCAAAAGTAAAGTGTGTTTAACGTGCAGTGCACTAAATTAGCCAGCCTTTTGGTGGTGAATGTTGTCACATTGGTATGATCCCCACAGTAAACAATAGATATAAGTATCAGTTTAACTTCAATTTATTAAATTATCATAGTTGAATTACTTATATTGTACTATGATTTTAGCTGGAACCAGAAAGCTGTGTTCTTCGAATATTAATTTATCCATGGAAATTTAACCTAAGATTGAAAAATTAATTTGATCAAAATTTTACTCAATAAATTAAAACGTTCACCACTTTCTTCGTCTGCAAAATTTAACTGTAGGTATTTATTTCCACAAAATCATCCGATAAGAAAAACTTTCTGACTAACTTGGAAAATTTTCACAGCAATTTCACTCCATGAAAATGATAAAGTACAAACACCAGTACCTACTAAATTGAACAAAATAAACTGGAAGCAAGAAGAGAATGAGAGTAGTTTAAAAACCATACCAGTGAATTCTAATGTAGGTGAAAAGATTTTAGAAAGGTTATGGGGTCGAGGTACAGTCAACAAAATTAACTTATATGGTCATGAAATCCATGAATTTGATCACATGACCAGGTAGGTGGAGATTTTGGTAAAAGGCGAGGGGGTGAAATAATATGAAGATAAAGAGAAAGAAACAGATGAATAAATTTTTGGCCTCTGGGAGAGAAGAGGTCCGTAGAGAAAACAATAAGTTGAAAATAGAATGGGAGGAGCGAAAAGAGGTGTTAATTAGGTGAATTTTTAAAAAAGTGAAGAAGTGTGAAATAGGTGTAAGATAAAAAAAACTAAATGCGAGGTGCATGATACCTAAAACGTCAAAATGTCCTTGGTCCTTTATTAATTCCTTCTCAAGGAAAGCACTTGTATTACTGAAAAAAAAATTTCTAAATTACACATCGTTGCTTTTCAAAGTAGAATCAAAGAAAATACTGTATAATTTCTGAAAATATAATGAGCTATAAAAAATTGTCAAAAACAAAAATTCGAGGTTAAAATTTCGGGATTTCTGATTTGACAATTGGTAACAAAATTATGAATGATGATGCACAGTGCTGGCTGTTCGACTGGAATGTTAAATTTACTATCCTAATAATTATTATGTTTGGTAGAAAAAAAAAAAAATGTTTGATGACCAACCTCCAGTGACCACAATTTGGCATCTCTTGTCAACTTTACTGAAACAGACGAAACCTATTTTTTTCAGGATTGTTTGCATCTATAGTTCATCATAATTTTTTGCATCTATGAGGTTCATCGTAACAATGAGGTAGCCTATTTTTCGAAATTCGATTAATTTTTCGGACCTCGAACCTCACCGAACATATTCCATACGAAATCAGTATTTCTTTAACTCATGCTATACTGACCAGATCTCGGTCGTTCACCTTACTCTGAAATGATTTTGCTATTGTCATCACATTTCACGTATACATATAGCCGAACATTTCCACCCTCGAAAGGGCCAAACTTCCACTTTATTTGAGGCTACATTATTGTTTATTGTTTCACACCCATTTGATGTAGCTGGTAAATGAAAACCTTCTTCGTCTTCATGCATCCTCTAATGCAAAAGATGCGCCATTCCTGGTTCGCCCCATAACGCCAGGGCGTGCCATTTGTTTCAGCTATTTTATTTTCGAGGCCTTTTGAATACGTCGAGCGTAAAGAACGCCTCGTTAATCGTTATTTGATTTGATAAATGGAATGGCGGCCGACGTAATGAAATCAAGATAGCATTGCAACGTATCCGGCATTCACGTCAAAATTCGATAGAAATTTGATAAGACGCCTCTCACTTTTCACTCGTGCTTTTCACTTTTCATTTTTTTCCCTTCTCTTCTATACCCTTCAGCTTTCGTTATTCGTCTGCGTCGAGAAAAAGTTACGTCCAACTCACATCCCTACTTTTTCTCCTCGCCAAGGATCACGTTCCTCTGTAATATTATTTGTAAACTTTTACAATAAAAATACATTCATTTTCAAATCTTTTATCTTATAATCAAGCTTAATTAAGGAAGAAGCCTTAAATTAAAAATGTTTCATTATGACGAGCCTGTTTTTTTTTTCTTCCGCTATTTTTTACTCTTTTTTTCAATTTTTTTTTTCAAAACTTTTTTTTTTTAATCGGGAACATGAAGTTTTTTTGATGAATTCAGTACAGGAGTTAGAAAACAAAGATCCATTTTTAATGAAACAACACAAGAAAACTTTTTACAATTCCTAAAAAAGTTTTTCGTTCGTTTTTAATTATTTTTTAACAGATATAGCCGAAGGGGGAGCCAGACGTACGAATTCGATTAAAACGATATTTTTTTCGTTTGAGAAAATAAAATAAAGAACCCATAACGGAACAATTTTTCAATCCCTTCGGCTTGGGCTCTGAAAAAAAAAAAACAAAAAAAACAAAAAAAAAAAACATAATTTCGGATGAAGTTTGAGAACAAAAATTTATTGGACCTCGGTGTACTTGATATCGACTGCTGACTTAAGATACATCCTCACGCGTTTAATTCAACGGGCACAGATTGAAGTCACAGCTTTACTGAGAATAGCCAAGAGTAGTCTGCGTAGAGTAGTGGTTACCAGCTCGGCCTTACAATCGAAAGGTTGTGGGCTCGATATCAGCCGCCTTTGTCACATTCCTTACTCAAAATGGTGGTACGCACGATTTGGTTCAATCGGTGCTCATGTTCCTTCATATGACCGAAAAATCCGTGCGAGCAGATCACTGGCTATTGAATTCCGACCATCCCCTCCTTCTACCATAATATCAATAATTTGTAGATGTTGGCTAACGTGTCTACATTGTCAGAGACAAAGTTAAAAATGATAAAAGTTATAATATGGATGCCAAGCGTCAATTCAGATCCCGGAAATTTGAGTTTATTTCCTCTTTAGACAATGAAAATAGCACATAAAAACTTCAAACCTAAATTTTCTTTCCAGTTCTACAGTTTTTCTTAGAAAATAGGCGTTTTTGACAATTTTTTGGCAGTTACGTCATTTTTGGCATTTATTCCGTTTTCGACATTTTTCGGTGAAATATAATTTTTTTTCCCAGCCCTCTAAACCTACGAAACGAACTTGAATTTGATATCCAAGCCCTTGCCCTTGAAGTACATGATTCGACAAATTCCACAGAATCCGCGCCCTAGTCATAAATGTTCAGGTATACTTATCGGAAATTAAATTCTGACTTTATTCTTCTGACGTTCGAACCCATCACCTTTTTCATTTCAAAGTTTCACCGCCAAAAACCTTCAATTATTTAAAATATATTTTATCACACAATCTTTCTACTTTGTTTCTTCTTCTTCTTATTATTATTATTATTATTATTTATTTTTTATTTATTTATTTATTTTTATTGGCATCTGCTACACAGCCATTTTACCCGGAAACTGGATGATAACATATTTTGATTTTTCAGAGGAGCAAAGAGGATGGCCGGAATCCAGTGGCCAATAGTCTACTACGCATGAGTTTTCCAATCGTATAACGAGGCCCCAATGGAACTAAACATAATACCTCCATTTTGGGTTGGAAATATTACGACGGCGGTGACGGCTGGTTTCGACTTCGTAACTTTTTGATTACACGGTAGTCAAGCCCCTATAACCACTGTGCCACGCCGGCCCCTTCCGAGTGCTTTCGTCGATACCCTAATTTCTCACATTCTGTCTAATCTCGCCATGTTGCACCTCTTTTTTTTTTCTTACCTACATATATTATCTATTTATCCCGCTCATATCGATGAAAGTTACTAATTTTTTCTGTATTCAATTTTCTTACAAATTTCCTTCCTATCGTACCTCAATTTTATTTCATATAATATACTTTCTCGTATCTCAGCTTTCATAACCGATACATTTTCAGCACACTCCATCATTTTTTCTTACGTCGCCCACTGCATTCCGTACCCTATAGGTATTTTGGTTGAGTTTTAGCATAAAGAATTTTTTTTTTTTTTCAACTTACATAAAATTAAAATTCCAGCAAAATGTAGATTTTCTGAAACAAAATACTTAATGAATAAAGAAATACAAAACAAAATGAAAAAACTCTAGCGCAGCAAACAACGTCAGAAAATGTAGGTTTTCCCAATCAAAAAAAAAAAAAAAAAAAAAAAAAAAAAAAAAAAAAAAAACTTCGTAAATAAATAATTGAAAATTTTATGAAATCCTAATAAATAAGTTTACGTTAAAAACGAATTTTTAAAAAATAAGCTTTTTTTTTTTTGGCTTTAGTTCCATGCGAAATAAATATTATTTGGTCGCGGAAGGTTGGTTGCAGTATTGGTATATTTTCAAATCGCAGTAATGTGTAGCATAAAAACTTATGATGATTGCTTGACGAATAAAATAACAGAGGAGTGGTTCGAAGACTTTTTTTTTTAAATGTATCTTCTATTGTTAAAAACAATTTCAGATTTTTTAAATCATTTTTGCACTAGACGTTATAGATTAGTTAAAAATATATTTTGCAATTTTTAGGAATATAATATGGGGCGATGAAATTAAATAAAATAAAAAAATTTTAAAAATAAAAATTATCTGGAACAATGGTGGATAATTATTACGTTTAAAATAAAGTGTTAAGGAAATTCATAATCAAGTGACAGAATGAAACGTATTACGAAGTATTTTCAAATCATTTATACGCATGAACCGTTAATCCGATTGAAACCAAATTCTGATAGTTGGAATATAATATAATGTGCAATGTCTGTTCCAAATTTCGTGACTATTGTTTAAAAATTATGATCTTTAGAACCATTTAGTTACAAAAAATGCAACATAATAGGATGTACAGGACGAACTATTCGACCGATCTCAAACAAAAACAATAGGATTTCTCCTTTTCTACATCCAAATAAGTGTACCAAAGTTCATGACTATCGGATAACAATTGCGACCTGAACCACGTTAAACAGAAATGTTTATAACTTATATTTAATATTATGAATTTCAGCTAATAGTACCAAAAGTCACCTGAGGCCATGAAACGTAAAACGAATCTATCTTCCACCATTGGTCTTAATACCAGATCAATTTTAGTATGCAGATTTTTGTTCAAAAACCTATATAAAAGTAAGAGTGTGGTTTTTAAAATTTAACCAGTATTTATAATTATGTACCTAATGATTTATTTAGATAATTACCTATTTAAGTAGGTATATGTATGTATTTAAGTACTTACCCTAATTTCTGAAGAACAACTGGATCGATTCCGATGAACTTTTTTTTAAATGATAGAGGGTGGTTTTGTGGTGGTTCCGTATTACTTTCAGAACCAATAAGACAATTTTTCAGTCATCTTGAAAAAAAACTTTTTGTTTCAAAGCAAAATTACACTAAGCCTAGTGTAAGATGGAGCGAAAAAGCACTAAAAACTTTTCTTTATGAAAAATTCAACAAACTATGAAACAAAACAACATAAAATGCATTAAAAAAAGAAAAATAACCTCTTTGAAATTTCTTCAGCAAGATCTGGGTCAAAAGCTAACAATGAAATGAAAAACCATTGGGCTAAATTAAAAATTTTCTTAAAAGAATAAAACTAAATTAAAAAAAAAAAACAAAAAAAAAACAAAAAAAAAACAAAAAGACCAAAAAACAAATGCGAAAAAAGGGAGAAAAAATCGTGTAAAAATTTTTTCAAAGACTGAAATTATTGAAGTAATCTCTAATTAAATAATTTTTTCATAAAATTAGACAGAATTTACGTATAAGCCTCTATATTGAAAAAGTGAAAATAGAGAAAGATATTTTAATAATATTTAGAATATGGTAAAGAATAAGATAGAGAAAAAGTATGTCTCATTTCTCATCAATATTACTGACACGCCACGACGGTACAAGTTATACTCACACAAAATACCTACAAAAACATAGTCATTTTCAATGTACTATGATAATCTTCATCGATAACGTGATATCTGTTAGTGTTTTTTTTTCCATAATTCAGCAACATCGAACCAAACTAAGGACTGTATTACAAAACACAGTGCGGATATACCTTCGGAACAGATGAAAAAGAAATTATCCAGATTATAGTCGTGAACACCCGCAGCGTTCAATTAATTTACAAAATTACCATTTTCGTTTCCTCTATTCCCATACTACTACACTTAAAATGCAGTTTTTCGAAAAAGAAGCGAAATTTGTTTTTCGGTTTGAACAAAGAAAAAAATAAAAAAAAATAAAAAAATAGAAAAAAAGGAAAAAAATCGTGAGTTTCCATCGTCGAAATTTTCAATTTCACGTTTTCTTTCGCGATCGCAATTAAAAAAAACGTTACACCTACTTGGCGTATTCGAAAATATGTGAAAAGAGGGGTCGAAGGTAAACTGCACGCGTAAAGATTCGCGAAATTGAACTTACCCATCCCCTATACAGCAGCCCCTAACGTACTCACCCCTCACTCTTCGCATCGCCATCAAAATCCAGTCGTCTTTAGTCGTCGTCTTTGCATTTCGCATTCGCTTATCAATTCGTTAATTTCAAATTATTCGCGGCTTCGCTGGTAAGGGTATACGGCGTTCGTTTGACTCGCTCCTTTTTCACCCAACTCTCAGCGTCTCACCGATTCTCTCTCTTTCTCTTTCACACTCGACCGCAGCCAGCAAGGATCATCCGCGTAATCCAGTTTTCGTTTCGTGTAAATAACTTCGTCTCCCCGCGACACGATTATGTAAACACAGCAATACTTACGCATCCTGTTTAAAGGTAGGTAGTCGAAAAAGAGTTTCGTGTTTTGCAAACAACAAAGCACTACATCAGTACACAAACCCCCTTCCTCAAGTCCTAAGTAAACAACATTCGCTCTCATCCCCCTTCGCACAGCATTCGCGATTTTCCGCTACCTATATTCGACTCCTTAACACTTCGTTTAATTAAATAATTAATTAGATTGATTGACTTTCCGTTCGCTGTCTAGGGTACACAGTCGAGTGGAAATTTTGAAAACGTATAGCAAAAATTCAGAAAGATTAGCACGTTAACCGAAAGAGACGGTCTTCCACCATCAAAACTGAAAATTGGCTAAAATAAGATAATAAAATGATGAAGTAGGAGATAAGCGATTTAATTTCAGTCTGAAATCTCGTTCCCTAAGACACATCTTTACCCAGGTAAATGGAATGTGAATAGGACTAGAGCAGTGGTCTCCACAAAATCCCATCAGAGAGACTATGGATGAGTTGAGCGATTGGCATCTTGGCATTAACAGTGCCTCTTACCAGTGCCGTACACTGTCTCATACTCTATCTATAGGCATAATTGTCCTATGTACTGCTACCATCCATTGGCAACTTATTTCCAAAAAGGTAATGATGGATTCAGCCGCGCACTGCTAGGGTGCGTGCATACCCGTGCTCGTCAAGGGTCACCAGATTGTAGGTGTGCTGGCTCATCAGGCAATTGAACTGGCAACCACTAAGTGTGCTTGGATAAAAGTAATGAATGCTACTGCATGGCTACGCCACTATTAGTAGGTAACTGCTAGGCAAATGGAATTTGTACAGGACAAGTGTGGCAGTCCTCACATAACTTTTTGCCATTTTAAAATAATATCTTTCAAACTTTCATCAAAACGTTGGTAGTTCTTGTATAAAAATAATGGTTGTTAAAAATGACATAGGTATTGGTTGCTGAAATAATTGATTCATTTGCTTGAGAAAAAAAAAGACGTGAGTTTCGCTGGGGCTATACTCATAATGGATTGATATGTAAACATAATAGTTTAGTTGTGTGCATACGTGTTACACACATACACAATCACACACATACTCGTTATGTAACACATACAAACGAGAGTTAATATAATTATTGTAAGACTTATGATGAGTTAAACAAATCTGACAATCGTAATTCTCATTTAGCCCCTACCATAAACTGGGCACTCAGATGTTTACACATCAACAGTCAACAATTAAAAAACACTCTAAAATAAAAAAATCAACTTGTAGTAAAGCAAATTATGATATTTTGCTTGAGCTAAACTCCCCTTGAGAACAACCTATGATGACATTTGTTGTTTTTTTCTGACTCAAAACAACATATGTCATTATAGGCTCTTCTAATTCCTAGATAAATCACTTGCCTAGGACGTTGGTTGTTTTAAAGTTCCTTATTTATGATGATAAACTAAGTGATTCAAGTTTGGTTCTTATTGCATTCAAGAGTAGAATTTTCAACAAATTCAACGTCATGCGTAATTCAAAACTGCCAAAAAGTGATATAGGTAGGATGTACTTGTTCCAAGCCTCAATTGTTTCGTACAGAATCAATCATAATTATAATTTTACTCAACGTTTCAGTGAAAAGGTAGATCTCAAAAAAATAACATATAAAAATACTGTATCCTCAAACTCAAACTAAATAATGCGATTGACAGCAGTAACAATACAATCATGCTACATTTGAATTAACTCCAAACTTTTGGGTTTGATAAACTTAAGATACCTAAGCTTACTTAATATTACTGATACTTGTAGTTGATTGTATGAAAGTATATATTTCGCAAACAATACTGGAAAATGTCAGCAAAATTTTTCGATTTATTCAAGGTATCAGTATCAGTAAGATGCTACCTACATCTTGCCTTATGGATGTCGACGTCCGTTTCGATGGTTCAAAAAGTAGGCAACTGGATTATTATTAACAAAGCTGATTCACTTTGGAACGATCTTAAGCATGGATAAGTGTGACATAAATGTGATGACTTTGTTATCTTTAAATGAATTTCAGATTTACTATTAAATGGAACACAGATACGATTTTTGTACGAATTAGCTCAATAAAGGAAGTTGGTTCAACTTTTGAAAATTTTACCGATTGTTTAGGCCATTTAATTTACTCACTACCTACTTTTTCAATTATCTCGAGTGCCCCCATCGGTAAATAATCTGGAAATGATTGAATAAAAAAGAACTCGCACGTTCAATGCTACAAATTATTGCAACCTTATGACCTCCTTTGAATTAATTCATTAAGACTGATAGTAGCACAGCAAGAAATGCTTTGACGCAACCATTAGGTATTAAGTAATTAAGTAAAAATTTATAAATATTAACGGGTGCTCTAAATTCTTTTTGTTATCTACAAATATAAAAATGATGACTTTTTATATTAACAATCTAGATAATATGACTGATTCTTTTGGAGGTTTAATAATTGGAAATTTTTTTTAGTGGAACTGTTATAATCGGAGAAAGATTGTGACAAACTCACACAAAATAAAACATATTATAGGAGCTGTTGGAGGATATAATTAGAGCTCCAAAATGGAGAAATGTTCTTAATCATAAAAACCCCAGTTAGCGTGCATTTATTTTACATACACTTTAAATACAACCAAATACATTTTGAATTAATAATTAAAAACACATAATATCTCTAATACACTCAGAATCAAATATATGTAAAAAGGACAACCTCGACTATATTGCGTGTCCAAACTCTAGAGAATTGACAAAAATCATAGTTATGCCACATGATGAACCAAATATGGATGAATATACATTCAACAGGAACAAACTCGAACAAAATTATGTTAAAAGTAAAAATTAATTTTTAGTTTTTAAATTTAACATCAGCTTTTTTTAACTTTAACCCAGTTTCATTTTTCTCTGAGATAATTAATTTGTTCACAATCATGAAGGTCTGTCCATATCAATTTTCTAACTTATATAATATTTATTGATCATAAAGTTTAATCATAAGTTAAAGGCTACATATTATAGAGAACAGAAATTTTCAAAGTTGTGGTTAAAAATAACAAAAAGGTGGACGAGAAAATGTAAAAATATCTGCATTAACGAAAGTTTTTTTGTTTTTTTTTCAACATTACACTCCAAAGTAATCTTTTTAGCAAAAGTTTACCACCATTTTCGTGCGAAATTTTCTAAAAGCTTTCGTCAATCAATTAAATTACAGCGTACCCAAGTCTTGTAATGGAAGACAGAAAAAAGAAAGTATAAAAATGATAACACGTGAATTTTTTTCAAATATGAAATGTACTTCTCTGTTGACTATTACCTCGATACTTTTTCCCTTTTTTGGTTTTCCATTCAAGCACTACATGTTTTAACTTTTTGAAATTTTATCTTTTCTTACTCATTTTCTTCTTCTTCTGTTTTTCCAACGTCAGGTTAATTCGAGGCTGGGCTCCGTTATTTTGAACCGTTCAATTAGGAACAGAAATAATTTCACAAATTTAATAGAAAAATGGTCAACTTCCCCTTTTTTCCCAAACCTCTTTACATTTCTTTTTTTCCTTCTTCCATATATCATCACTGGACTCCTAAACTTTTTTTGACTCTCGAGCTTATTTAATTTTGTTTTCCTTCGACATTACGTTCATGGTTGAATATTTCGTCAAGAGATTCGAAATATTAAAAATAAAACCATAGACAGTGTTTAGGGGGATTAAAGTTATTATTTTAAACTTAGAAAAGCATAGATTTTTATGCGATATGTGTGACGTAATCATCAGCTTAGTTATCGAATTTGATCGGAATTCTAAATCTAAGTATAATGAGGAGGATGAATACATTTTTTTGTGGAAACAATCATGCCATGAATTTTTTCTATCGCCTTTTTTGTCTTCCATAACACATCTCATTGCTTCTTCGTAGTTTGTGCAATTGTTTTAAGAATTGATCTGTCTTACGGATCTTCTCAGACCAATATTAGGCTAAAGCAAAAAAAAGGAACAATTATGAGATTTCCAAAAAAAAATTCACAAAAATATCTCTTCGTAACTACGAATTTTTCAAAGAGTAAATTGCGCAGGTGAATGTAGCAAAACTGTTGAATTGAACACAATTGAAACGCGAAAACAGATATGTCATGCTTATTGCATACTTAAATGCCGTAAAAGAGCATTTCTGTAAGTACCGTTATCATTACGGCGATTTGTTGGAGGTCTGTAATTTTGTATCTTTCAAAAGGTATAAATAATTATAAATTATTAATTTTAAATTATTATAGATAGGTAGAAGTAGTCGAATATTTTTTCTCGAGTTGTATACACGTTGGGTTTCAAAAAAAAAAAAAAAAAAACAATATCTTTTCGATTTTCTTTATATTTTGTTCAAAAAATTAATTTTCAAGCACAAATAAGTTATAAGTTCAATATTGGTTTTTGTGGAAGGTTGAATAATTTCATAAACGAACCGTGTTATTCATTAGATTTCGTAAACTTTGCAGGAATTTTATGAAATAAAGTTAGTTACATCAGCATTTTCACAATAACACGTAATTGAATATAGTTTTAGGCAGGAAGGCTTGTTTTTGTTTTGAAATTTATGAATGCTCTTCGCTAAATTAGCGCTTTAAAAGTAGAATAATAATAGAATAGTCTATGCTAAAAATGAAAATAATGTCTTCTTCACAATTTTCAGTAGGATTATTTTACTACGAAAAAAAAAGATAAACGTCTTCGCAGTAGAAATGAAAACGCGTTTTCAAGGTGAAAATAGGTCATCACGATGGAAATGGACCCTCATGGTGGAAACACATCTTCCCTGTAAAAACGCATCTTTACCTTGGAAACGCGTGGAAATACAATATGGAAACGCATCTTCAAAGTTAAAATGGGTCTTCACTGTCAAAGCATATCTTTTCTGCGAAAGCGCGTCTTCAAAGTGGAAATGTGTCTTCACGGAAAAAATGCTTCTTCACATTAAAACGGTATATCCAGTAAATGAGTTTCTTCATGCTCCAATTGTGATGAAACACTTAATTTCAACACAGGAATGGTAATATGATAATAAATTACACTTGAATAATCTATAACTTACCCTCAAATCTGGTTGTAAGACTTTAGTTTAATCCCTTTTTTCCTTTTTTTTTTTTTTTGAACGAAAGAAATAAACAATTTTTCTTTCATTCGCTTAAAATCTTACAGAACACGAGCTTGAAAGCTCATTATATAATACAACTGACATGAAAGTACAGCTACTGAAATACAAATTTTATTTTATTTGTTTCAAGTATAATGAGCATAAATAAGATCTATACTTAACTACACTAATTTTCTTGTCTATTTTAAAATAACTATAACTCTTTCGAGTATTAAGATACAGATCCAAAATAACTTAATTATGTTTTTGAACTTTAATTAGGAAATTTCAATGAATCTCCATGTCCTAGTAGTGAAGATAATTCGATGTAGACGGAGGATGATACATGTCAGGAATTTTGAAATTTTTTAAAGGAGAGTATAAAGTCTCTTTTAGCCGCTTTCATTAGTGCACAAAGAAGGAAGTATAATAAATAATCATCAGATTTAAAAACACGATCATCGTCAACTAAATATGATAATTTTATAGAGAAAAAAAATGTCTACGTACATACGAGTAAAATGGTAATGATAATTGCCTTTTGCTTTTATTTCATTTTTTCCTTGTTTTAACAATGCTCATTTTACATCAATTTCATCTCGATTTATGCTTCGAAAAATAGACCACTTCGAGGGAGTTATTTTTCTATACAAAGTATTTTCGTCCATAAAATTATTTAATTTAGGCAAAATTATATATCATTTTTGCAACACTTTTCAAACTTGAATACTTGTACGAAGAAGTGGCACAGTACTTTATCTTAATGTTGCATTAAGAGAGAAAACGTTCGCTATTTCTACAGTGTTTATCAAGTACATATTTTCAAATTTGAAACGTACCTATTATTTTAAACTAAATAACATCGTACCTTAATGGTTTCTCATCAAATTATCAATCACGCTGCAATCCTCCAACCAATCTAAATCTCATATAAAATTTAATACACGTAAATTTTCTTCAACAATGCAGACATTTTCCCTGAAAAAAAACCTTCGTCAATAAAACAAGTGAAAAAAACCAGGAAAGGAAACGAAAAAAACTAGAAATAGAAAAATTTGGTGAGTAGGTACAGTGGGGTATAGATAAATGAAAAAAAAAAAAGAACATACGAAGTTTAAATAAGGAAACTGTCTGTAGCTAGATAAAAAAAAGTAGGTGCCGAAGGAGTACTTTATTTCAATATTAGAGACGCGTCGAACTGTTTTACAACACAAAATCAGTGATTCTAAACCAATTTTAAAACAATTGTGAGGAAGGACGAAAAGAATACAGGATACTTTTTAACGAATGTTGTATCGGTTAAGATGCCAACGTAGCTTCAGCGATGGGAAAAACGACGACGTGTTGAAGTAATAATTTGTACTTTTTCAAGTAGGTTTTCTCTAAAAAATCTACTTATTACGCTTGGTGCGGTATTAGCCCCTAGGCTTGAGGTGGGTACGTTTTTTAGGAAAATTTTAGCACCAATAACTCAAAGTCACATATATATATGTAAGATCGTTTGAAAATCTCACGAGAGAGTAAACGACTTGGATGAATTTAACTTTATTGAAAATACAGTAAATTCAAAAACGAAGTCGTTTCACATAGGAAAGTGTACAAAGTATGAAAGCTAAAACAGAATTAAAGTGCATGAACTGGCGAATGTGCGATGAATGAGAGCAAAAATGACTGTAACCTGTACGAGAGATGGACAATAGAGCGATAAGGATGTGTAGAGCGTGAATAAACGATAAGCAAGAAAGAATAAGAAGATAACGTAAGAGAATCTTTTTATTTTACATATATATATAAAATTCACCTCATCACCACTCAGTTCATTAGCCTATCTATCTTTCATTTACTTGCTCCTTATCTTTTCCATTCCTAACTTGTTTGCATCACACAAACACACTCATCTTCGTATACATTCTCATCATCGTACTGTTATCCTTGAACATTCACTTTTACTACAAAAAATGCCATTGACTGCTTTCTAGCTACTCACACGTACATTTCTGTGTTCAACGAATTGCTTATTTCGTTTTTTTGTTCACCCAAAAACGGCTTTGTTTTTGAATTCTTTTTTTAATAAAGCATTCTCTCAACCATTTTCGTGGCTCTACATTATAGGATCGTACTGATCTTATATATATATATATGTATATATATATATATATGTATATATCATTATAATAAATAATTATACTATATAGATAGATAAATAGACAGGTATAAGTCAATTTCTTGTTCCCACAGTACAGATGGCAATTTTTGTCCAATAATTACTACATTTAGTAGGGACATTTGTACTTAGCCAAAGACCAGACCTATCCATTTTGGTGCGGATCGACAGGACGTTACTTGCGTTACCACTATTTTTGTTTTTATTTTGGCTATAAAATGCTCAATTTTGCACCAATAGCCACGAAATTCAAAGTAAATATTTATTTTAATTCGATATAGTACACTAATTTTGGCTCAGATCGGTACTGCTATTTTTGTTTTTATATTGATCATAAAGTGCGAAATTTTGGAACAATATGTACGAAATTTGAAACAACTATTCATTATAATTCATTGTAGCATGCAACAAATTTTGGTGTGGATCAACTCAGACCTTCCGGTGAAGCTTTTTCTTCCTTTTTTTTTTTTTTTTTTCTACTTTGCATTAAATTTTATTTTTACAAAAATTAACCACATGTTCATGTTTTCTTTTTTTAATTTCATAATTTAATTATATTTCTTTGGTTTTACTATTTGAAATTATATCATTATTTACCATACTTCATCATTATTAATTTATCATTTCGAGAAATAATGCTTTTAAATTTCACATTGACTAATATTTTTTCAGCAGCTAACAATTTTCATTCAATCATAACATACCATTAACGCATATAAACCTACAAACAATTAATATGACCATCAAAATTCATAATTCTTTTTCTCGAAAACCTACTTTTTCAATCGAGGCTTTCTGCGCCAGAGTTTTTCTTATTTTTATCGCTACCAATCGTATAAAATTATCAACTAAATTCGCAAGTTTATTCGAATAAGAGAGCAATAAAAGATACATTTTTTCTATTTTTTTAGCTAACACTATAGACGACGTCGAACTATAATGAAAAAATTTTGTGAATTAACTTTTGAGATATGACGAAGGTCTTACACATTAGAGTGTGAGAAAATAATAATTGAGATATTGTGGAAAGCTGTTTCAAATGTTGCTGCAATTCGGTTACGATGGACTGAGTGAAAATTGATTCAATTGTTTTCGATTGAATTAACCATTGAAAACATTTATAATAAAATTTTTGGTGTTTTTGACTACCGAACTAGATTTTTATGACAGTATTATAATTGGAGTACAATTAAATCCTGTATCGTCGTTGGTTGGAACTGGATCAGGATTTTGAAAATACCATATTAATTGAAAACAGAAAATAATGTTGAATTGATTTATTAAAATATAATTTATATTACAGAAATGATTTTTTTTAAAGTCGATTTTTGTATGTGGTCAGTGAGTAGCCATTTTGAAATCTGGTGATTATCGTTTCATTTATTTGATTCAGGTATATGCCAAACCACCTTCAGAAATTGTTTTTTTGTGAAATTGAAATTCACTATCAGTTTACTGGAACTATTCAGACTGATGTGTCTAATTTAGGCGTATGAAAATTGGAGATGATCTCTGTTTTAATTTCATTTTTTAGTTTTAAGAGTGAGTTGTACGTTTCATAATTCAAGAAAATTCTGAAAAAATGGCCAGTATCACCCACAATGATGGTATGTATGGGGGTGAAAGAATTAGTTCGTGCCTAAGTAACTTGACTCCAATTTTTTTTTAAATTTATTCGTTCAAAACATTCTCAAGTCGAAGATAAGCTTCTTTATTTTCTAGGAATGAAATAATGAGTTCATGTAAAAGTAACCTAACATCACTTCTTTTATAAATTATTAGTGCAAAACTATCTCAAGTTCAAAATGAGCTACTTTTGATCTCAAGTTTGCATTCAGTGTTCAGTGCAAAAGTAACATAATTATATGGAAGTTCAGATTCCTCTGGATGATACTTCTGTTCAATATTATATCTTAAAGTCTCTTAATTTGAAGGAAAATAATGGAGTTTCAATTTTTATGTGAAGAATGTCTACGCAGGATCAGGGTCGGAGAAAGTAAAAACAGGTCCAGGGGTCAAAATAATTATTTTAGAAAATAATTAATTTTTCAATTTTTTTTGGTGTAAAAATTTAAAAATGGCTCGGTGGATCCTTTTAAAAAGTCCGGGATCGATCGGAGAATCTCCCCTTTTTCTCCCTATGTGTGCAGTCCTGTGCAAGATTCCTTTTATTGATATTCTATAATCGGTTGATTCCACATCCCACTACGATAACTGAAAAATTTCAACATTCTGAACTTTTCACTCCCCTGGAAAATAGCATTTTTGGGCTTAGGCTAGTTTCATTCTAGGGTGACGATGATTTAATCCAAACTTTGTAGACCTTATTTGTCGTTGTTCGTAAAAAAGACAAATTGGCCAATTCCATCAAATTCTATTCTAATGCAATCTATAGTTACGTATTTTTGTTTTCTTATCTCCAAAAAATTTCATACCCAATAGAAACTTCGCCAGATTTATCTACATTCCGACATTCTGTCTTTCGTACCCTTTTGTTTTTAACCTCTCTCTAATTATAGTAACCTAACTGAGACTTACTTATTTAGAAATTTATTTTTCTCTCACTTTTTGTATCGAACAAAGGCATCGAAACTTCTTCTAGCACCTGCTACAAAAAAATTTTAAAATAATTTCGAAGCAATTTTACCTTCTTTCAATCACTTCTTATTTGATTTTTTTACTCTTGAGCGACTTCCATGAATGACTTCATTTCAGTGTTTTCATTCAAGCTTAAAAGAATAAAACCGTGAGTCCAAAACGCCGTAAAAAACTAAAAATAGTATCGACTCAAAACGGTAAAACAAAAAATACATTGAAAACAACTTCGATTCCACCTGAAGAAAATAATTTTATTTCACAAGAATATTAAAGTTAAAATAGAGAAATAAGTGTAGGTAGTAGGTACGAATGAATGATTGAAATTGAAACCGACCATCTCCCTCAGGATTGAACAAATTTTCGCCAATGAAATGAAAACCCGTTTCGCATTGGGGCGATGAAAATTTCCAATAGGTATGGAAGAAGTTTTGTTTGTTTCTTTTTATTTTCCCTTTTTGAATTCTATTCTGAAATGAAATACGTTTTCGATAAAGACATAATGTGAAGCCGAGTACGGTTTCATTTTAGGATAGATGAAAAGACATTACCATAATTTGAAATGAAACTATATTACAGGCAAAGTCTCTCATTAGAACCGTTTTAGATGCTCTATTATAATTCTGGTCTCATAAAGGTGCTTTTGTTAGATTATTGATATTGAGGCAGACATTTTTTGAAGATGAATTGAAAAGAGAAAACAAATTCTAACGGGATTATAAATCTAGGTAAGATTAAGTTTATTTTAAATGTTGGTAAATACAACTTGTTCTCTTTTAAAAAAAATGTGATGGCGTTTAATTCGACTTAAAGTGCGAGTAAATTGATCGCAATTTTCTTTGTTCTTTAGGATCTGAATGGTACGATATTTACGTACGTTTGGTGTAGGAATTTCGTCCCAGATCTCTCATCCATAAGGTGCTCGATTTCATAACTACTACCTCCTTTTTCCAACCTAAACAGTAGTCAACCAGTCCATTTGATGTTCCAAGGTCAGAATGGTCAACTCATATTGGTAGAATAGTTAACCGGTTGTTAAGATGAATTTGAACTTCATTATTCTCAAATACTTGGAATATATTTGCCAAAAATGTAGCTGCGATTTAGCCTCAAAATTCAAAATTATGACGTACTCAACGATGCATAAGCCAACTTACATTGGAGGAAAAAATTATTATTTTGGACTAGCATAACTCGCACTGAATTTCATGTCGATAGCAAATACATTTTTTACTTTTCTTCGAAATATTTTGAAGAAAGGTTACTTATTTGCACGATTATAACAATATTTGAAAGGAAGTGGACCATCGATGAAAGGAGAAATTAACTGTTTTGTAGAAACTACGGCTAGTACACACATATAACGCAGAAAATTTCACTCTATGACCACCTGCAATTTTTTTCTCTCTCTCTTCCCTTCTCACATCCATTCTCAGTTTCATTGTCAAATTTATTCTTTTGATGTTGGTTTCTTCTCGAATTTCCAATTTTGGTCAATGGACTAGGAAGAGAAATTTTTTATCTTTTTTTCCTCAAAAATCTGGTGTTCTTTCAACTTGGAATTGTTTTGACACATCTTCTAATTTTACAAAAATATGAGGCAATTTTGAGTAATTAGTAAAGATGTTGAAATTTTTTATTAATCTAATGGTTTTTACTGTAACACAAAAAAACAAATACCTACTTTTTCTGATTCATATTTGCTGGCTCTGAGAGAAAGCTACTTCTGTTTCAGTTGCTTCTATTTCTAAATTTTTATTACTTTTTCCATCTCTCTCATATTATCCAGAAAACCACCGATAGTTGACTATTTTTCAGATATGTGACAGAGAACTTGAAGGTCTTAAATTCTTTCTCTCGGTGACAATTTCCTTGTATCCTTGCCTTACTACTTTATTGGTACAAAAATTTTTCATTTTTCTCCTTTTTAATCCAATTATTTGACATTTTTTCCTTAATTTCTCCTAATGAAAAATTCCAATTTTCATATGTGTTTTCCTCATCACAACTTGTCAATTTTTTAAAATCTAGTAGTGGTGAAAGAATTGTACCTGGGAAATTTGGGTACCTATATAATTTGATATTTTGACCACTTTTCTAGCTTTTTGTGTTTCCTTTGAAAAGTCAAGTAATAAAGATATTCTTCTTTTAATTTCAAAATTTTTTCTCTTAGTTGGAGGTTTGTTGGTTAATTTACAGTGTTAAATTTTGGAAGTATTTGCATCAGTCATCATGGAGCTGTAATTAAAATTATTCTGTTGAAATAATATAAGTATTGAAGCAAGCAAAAGTCCGTCGTGTTTTGTGAAATATTCGAATCCAATACCAAAAAAAAAATTTTTCATGTGTTGACCAAAACATAATTTTTTTTCTCCCTGTATAAAACTAAGAATAATTATTTTTAGCAGAGAATTTTGAACACAAAAATTTTCAAATAATAAAATTAAAAATTTTTCAACTTTAATTACTGCGGTTTTAAAAACTTAAAAATTCCTATAATCAGTTCAAGTCTGTGAGTTTGTGATAAAATTTTGTCATATTTGGTAAACTGGTTGATCCATCTGTTCAGCAAAGTGAATTTTCTGGTATAACTGTGTTCATTTGGGAAGGTGAGAACTACATCTCTGTTGGATCTTGATACTCCAGTAGTAGAATTTTATGTGAAGTAAAACGTTAATTAGGCTACTCAGCCTTTCCATTAAAAATATGTCACTTTTTTTTGTTTGATTCAATATTTTGTGAGTTTTTCCTTCCTTACAATGTGTAATGCCTAAAAAGATGATATTAACAGGTTATATTAACACTTTTAGACATTGACTTTATGTGTGGAAAACCACAAACAAATACCTTGGAACAATAAATAAAATAAACTTCAATGAATAAAATAGAATTCCTAATTATCCACTCTCATATGGTGAACCTTAACTTTGTTTGTTTGAAAAGACTTTAAAATAATTTGAACAACAGTAATTTTCATACAATATAATAATTCAAGTTAACTTAAAGTGAAACAAGTTTTACAATTACTGAGAAAGAACAGAGCATAACATTTTGTCCTTCTATACATTCGTATTTATATGCTTCTTCAGAATATAGTGTATAGAATAATATTAGAATAAAGTTTATAATGATTGATTGTTAAAAGAAAGAATGGGAATTGACGCTTTTTTAATATGGAAAGATAATTTAAGAAGTTGTATGGGTGTGTAATTTTAATTGGGTCAAAGACCATCGTTTTCTTTTAAAATGAATTATTTTCAAAAAATTCTAACAGCAAAAATTTACCGTTAGTTTTTATAATATTAAAGAAGAAGAAGAGTAATGGAATGTAATAATTTAGGAAATAAATGAAAATAGTTACGATTGTGTTGAATGTAGCTGTCCAGTTAAAATATTATAGCCGACTATATTCGTTACACCATGTAAATTAAAACAAAACGAATTTAAAAAATACAAATTTGACGATTGAGGAAAAAGGAACTAGAATCATTATATCTACCTAATATTGTAAAAAAAAAAAAATCAAACCAACTTAAACACATTATTACTCAACCCCAAAATTTTTCAATCCAACATCTTACTTTATACAGGCAAATTTTTAGCCATAGTTTTGGTATTTTGCAATTCGCTTTTTATTTTACGTTTTTCTGTGCCGCAACAGTTCCACGAAACGGCTGTATCCCCCCAACACTACCTTGGATTAACCTTCATATTTTTCTCCTCACCCTTTACACACTTTCACTGCTGCTTCGTTTCTCCAAACTTCTTCGCCGCAAACTTACAATTAATATTTATGGTATTACTTGGCGTTATACATCTTTTAAAGTGCAATTTCGGTGTGGCAATCGCGAATATTTTATCCTTTTTGGCGTGCAGCTCGTTTCCTCACTTCCTTCGCCATCACCAGCCCCATTTGATGATATATACCTATCCGGCATTCTAATCAGTGGAAGATAACAATGCGTTAGTCAAAGGATGCCGGGTTAATTTCCTTCGAATACGTGCTTCGCAGTTTCTAACGATTAGCAGAGCTTTGGAGTATTCGCAGTGGGAGAAGGGATAGGGGAGAAGACTGAATAAGAGCTTTCTATTATATTCTGCCAAACTGTGCGGTGGCTTCAGTTCGAGATGATTAAATTGGCAGTTTTCATTTTTCATTTTGAAAATATCCAAGTTTACCTAGTGCCATAGATAAGAGATGAATATCTACTCATAGACATGAATAACGGTGTTTTCTTCCAAGCTTAAAATAATACCTCGATTTCGATAAGAACGAATGTCAAAAGAACTTAAGTTGGATACGTCTGTTGAGACACATTAAGTTTCACCTATAATTGAGGATTTGAAGATAAAATTGTTAAGCTAGGAACTTTAAACCTCAAGTTCGAAAAACTGGCACCAAAGAGTTTTCTCTTCACAAATAAGTGAAGTTGAATCACAAAAAAGACACAATAATAGTGTTAGCCCCCCTCCCTTTGCCACCGAATTAAATATAGAGAATGAGTTCTCAAAACACATTTCTTGTGTTTATCTACGCCAGTATAGAAATTTTATTGCGAAAATAACTGATTCAAAAAATGTTTGGTCACTAGGTTTTTATTCAATAAAATAATTATCATTTTTTGCGACCCTTCAACATACTAAACACAGAGAAAATTTTGATTAAGGCACTTTTTCTGTTATGCATTATCAGTGCAGCAATACTGAAGGAGTAGGTAACTATCTCTTATTATTATTATTATTATTATTATTATTATTATTATTATTTGTGGGAACCACCATACTTTGTCTAATATAAAATACATTCGCCAGTTATAGTTGGTGGTGAGATGGTCATGCGGTTAAGTTCACCGCTTTTAGCTAGCGAATATGTAGGTCCCAGGTTCGATTCCCCGAGCTGACAAAACCTACATTATTATTATTATTATTATTATTATTATTATTAATATTATTATTATTATTATTATTATTATTATTATTATTATTATTATTATTATTATGCATGAAGTGGTTGGCACAATTGAAGATTTTAGCTTCTGCTCTAACTTTGAAGGATAGGTAGTAAGAAAAATGTCTTGATCCTAGAAGACTAGAAAATAAAATCAATACATAACAGAAGAAGTGATACTAAAATTTAAAAATCATCTAATTGGCACCTACCCCAAGTGAAACTGTGGCATAGGTGATTAAAGGTTCTGATTGTATGGAAATAAGTAATAAAATCTCTGGATCGAATTAGTCAATAGAAGGGGTATGGGAGTGAAAACAATTAAATTTTTAACAAGAAATTGTTTTGATACTCCTTGAAAAATAGACCTTTTACTAGTATTATTGTCTCAAAGAAAAAAAAATCCCAAAAAAAACTATACTACATACGTAGCTTCTGACTAGAGAATAAATTTGCCAATCATCTTAACCTAAATCAGTATTTGAGTTAATCTGAATACCATACAAAATTTCATGTCAATCGGACTTAAATTATGATATTTATTGAGTAAACAAGAGTTGTTCCTTCCAACAAACAGAGATCATGAACTGTGAAACCAATTGAAACCAAATTTGAAAGCTAGTTAAAATTATGTTAAATCAATGTCTGTTTCAAATTTTGTAACTATTGCTTTAAAATTACGCATTTTAGAGCCTTCGGGTCAAAGGTTTGAGTCTATATCGTGGCAAAAAGAATTTTTGTTGGTACATTATTTATTGTTCAATCACTAGTTGGTAACACTGTATCGTCATTCTTCAGTTCCTATTCAGTTGCGTCGTCAATCTGTTCAGTTCGTAAGTTGTGTCCGTTCATGTGAATATCTCTGTCTTCATTAAATTCATTTATTAGTGCGGTACTTGTTTTTCTCTTTTATTTACTCTCCGGTGATATAATTAATAATTGTCTACCTCATACTTCAACAAACTCCAAGCCCCCAGAGTCCAACATAGTGGAGGCGCCGGGTACCTCGCAAGAAAATGAAGTCAACTATTCCAGAGGTAAAACGTGATGGTACTCGAATTCTGTAAGTATGGTGTAGGCGCAAAAAGAAGATGGGTATGTTAAGTTTATTTATTTATTAATAGTGTTTGTAATGGTGTTTGTAATTTGAAATAATGGCGTGATAATTGTTTAGGTGATGTGATAGTTAATTAAGTGGCGTGATAATAAGGCTGTCGACAGCAAGGTATGAGGCGCGTAATATTTGTTCATTGTGTGGCGTGAAATTTTATTGTATTATGCGTAATTTTGGTTTTGTGGTGTGTAATTTTAATTAGTGATATGTGGCGTAAAGTTTTATTAAATGACAGGTGATGAAATAACAGGCGTAAATCAAAAAGTGTACACTATAATTGATCGATCTTTTTTATTTGTTATTTAAATGGAGAAATTTCTAGGTGAATGGAGATGAACGGAGATGGTGTAAAGTCAAGTCAATTTATTTATTTAAGTCGTCAGTCTTTATTTGAAACGGGGAAATGAAGGCGTAATGGACAGGTATATAATAATAGTTAAAGGGTTTGATGATATATTTGTTAGAAGAAGAGGTGAGCGGAGAAATGGTGGTAAACTGGTGTAAAAACCCTTCTGTTAAAATGGCAATTATTGTCTCACTCTATTAAAAGCAGCCAAATGGAGAAGAAAGAAGGTTGAAAGAAGAGAATAAAAAGACATATATAATTGTGCGGCGTGATGCTGGTTGTCGTCAGTATACACGCACACACACGAGTATAAAAGACGGAGAAACTTATTATTGTAGTGGTGCAAAATGAATAGTTAGCAGACGGTGAAACACATATGTATTTTATTTAATTTGTGTGTTAGTATTGGTGAGGCGGTTGACGGAGAAAACAGAAACGTAATAGTAGACGGCGACAAGGCAAATTGTATAGATAGGAGAATGTGAATTATACGTATACACACACTCACAAATATATATAAAGGAGTTTATCTGGTGAAACGTATATTGTGTGTCAATGAATAATATAGTTCCGTGCATTGTTGGATATAGGCAACATGCATGAATGTAATAATGTGGGAATTTTTTATTTTCCCTTAATGAATAAATATATAGTAAATGGTGTATGAGTAATTCTGGGAAACGGAGTAAAACTCAAAAAAAAGAAATGGAGATGGCCAATCAGAAGCTAGGATTGTGATCGAACTATTTACTCAATGATTTTTATTGGTGATTTATTGTTTTGAGGTAATTGATGACACATATATTGATATACTGGGGATCGCTTATTTCATGGCTCATATTTTGCACAATTAGTCAGTCACTGTCAGTTCTTAATTTGGCAAGCATCGTATTTTTGTCTTGTTAATTGCGTTCAGTTGGTGTTAGTGCATCTTTTATTACCATTAATGAGCTTTAGTGCAAAAACCTTCGAACTTTTCCTTATTTTTGTCATTTATTTCGAATTTTGTTCTCGCCTTTTTCTGTTCATTCATATTTATTTCGTGTATTTATTAACTGTTTCGCATTCATTTTTGTATTTTTCCTGTGGGCCATATATTTTGTCGTCAGTTTTAGAAGATTTTATATCGAATTTAGGCAGTATCGAGCAGATTGGTAAGTCAGTAAATAGTTTTTCTTACTTTCTTTGGAATTTTGTCATGATAGACAATGATGTTTTTAAGGTTTGGTTCATTTTATTAATCATTATTTGAGGAAATAATTTCGATCACGACCTCCGCTTCGATATCGATATGTATAATTATATAAGAAGAAATTTAAAAAGGATTTAAGAAAAAGGATTAAGTAAAAAGAATGGTGAAAAAGGATAATATAAACAACAATAATGGAGTGAACGGAGAATAATTTTACGAATATTTGTGCATAATTAAATATATATATATGTATAATTTAATTAATTTTTTTTTTTTGAAGGGGCAAAATAATAATATTTTTTATGTGCCTTAATAGGAAGCGATATAAATTATTTTTCTAAAACTCGAGTATAAATAAAATATCGATAGTTAGGGGACTGTCGTTATCGAAATTATTGGTTCCTTTTTATCTGATTTAATCAGTTGCTCTTTTATGACAGAGAAAAACGGTGATGTGTAATTTGGTCTCCCTGATAAAAGTGATAAACGGCGAAATGGAGAATATAATTATTTATTTATTTATTTATTTATTTATTTATTTATTTTTACCTATGTAATGGTATGGATCGAGTACTCAAGTACCATTATGGCTCATATAAACAGAGTAGTGTGAAGGATTTTAAATATTTTTTTTGATGAATTTATAAATATTCTAGAAGGAAAGTCTTATTAAGTACTCGATCCACACGATCTTTGGTTGTGGGTTGGCTGTATGGAAGGACGTTGCATTTGCGGATGGAAGTACAGTCGACTAACTACCTTTGGAGGGTACATGTGTGTTCCATGTATCTAAAGGAGGTGGTGTTTCAGGCTGTGAGTGGCAAAGTTCGTGACCCACAGTTCAGAAGCATGAGTCGGGCACCTTTTTCTTTTTTATTATTGACCTGGCGTTGTTTCACCGGACTAGAGCCTACCGGATTTATTATTTCTTTAGAACCAAACTTTATCACAAATATTATATATCTATTTATTTTCCCAATATTTTTCTTTCCTTTATTTAAATATTTTGTTACAATGAGCTTAATCATTAGTATATTTTACCTAGTAAAATGGCAAATGGTAGAAAGCCTAAAACTAAATCCGGGGAAAAATTGGGCACGCCAAGCCACAATCAAAGAGGCAGTCAACATTCAAGCAACCGTAATGTTCACGAAAATAATAATAGCGAATCTGATCGTGATGAGCCCTACATTTCTGAGAATGATATCGAAAATATATCGATAAGTGAGGATATGGAGGTAGATGTAGAGGTTGACTTAGAAACCAAAAAAACATCTATTAGAGAATAAAAATAAAGGAACCCCAAGACCACAGTACCTAAAACTTCTATTCCTAAGCCTATTGCTAAACATATACCTACTTCCCAATATAAAATCCCAAAAATCTCTAAGCAAATGGTGAGCAAGGCAACCCAACAGGCGCTGGCTGCCAAACCTACGAATGAGGAAGACATTCAGTCTACCTCAAAAGAGGCGAATGTTAGGAGTATTGCCATGGAACTTGCTAAGGCGTTTCAGAAATCCATGAGACAGGAACAGGCGAGGGAAGCTAGGTTAAGGAATCCTGCTTTAATTCAGGAGATGCAGGATAGAATAGTATTTTTAGAAAATACATTGGCGGAGATTGCTGAGTCGGTGAATTATCCTGACCCTAGTTTAATTAATCCCGGCGAAAATATTAATATTAATAATAATACTCATAATTTAGGTGAATTAATAAACGGCGAAAATAATGATAATAATATTAACATTTCTAATAATAATAATAATGAAAACGGAGCTAATAAAAATAATAATGATAAAAATGAACAGGAGGATGATAGTTGTAAAACTCATTTGAAAATCTTAATTGATGCTCTTAAGGGTAAATCGAGTGGCGAAAGTGAAAAGAAAACGGAGATGTTATTTAATAAGGACAATACAAAAAGGGAATATAAACTTACTCGAAATATTCGATATGATTTATGGTTTGATTACCTGAAATCAGAACTGATTTCTAAGGATTTATTTAATTTAATAGAAAATAAAACAGGTGATGAAAATAGATATACTGAACAGGAGAAAGAAATTAGGTTAAATTTAATTAGGGATATAATCATAAATCATATCGATGACAACTATCATAAATTAATCATCAACGTTAAGGATCTGATAGAAATTTTAAAAGTTTTTAAAGAGTTTAAGCGATGTGAGATGCATAGGGCGTCAGAGGCACTTCGCAAAGAATTAGCTCTTTTGAAATATAATCCTTCTAGAGAAAAGCCTTATCAGTTTTTCCGTTTTGACGAATTAATTAAATCCTATGAAAATAATGAGGATAATGATGAATTAACGGAGAAAGAAAAACGGAGTTATTTTTATATGGTGGTGGCTAAAAGTTCTAATATGATAGAAACTATAAATTTTATTTCTAAACGAACTAATAACGTAGGCCTATCTATTGAAGAACTCAAATGTTTAATCCTACAGGCTGAGGCAAATAGGCAAATGGAACGGCGAAATGAAGGTTCAAATAGGGGCTCGGCAGGACCAACAAGAGGCAATGTCGGATTTACTAGACGATCACATGTGCGAACTGGTGTTATAAACAATAGTAGGATTAGTCCAGGTGCTAGATGCTTCTATTGCCAGGGTTATGGTCATTTGAGCAATACTTGCCCTAACCCAACAGTTGAAGGCCGTATGTGCTTCAACTTTGGAATTGTTACGTCAACGCACAGTGCCACTTCTTGTCCTAAATTGGATAGAAAGGTAAAGGACACTAAAATTAATGATGAACAAATGGCGGCTAAATATGAGTTGGTCGAAGTTGACAATTTCAAGGCTGAACCGGAGAAACATGACGCGACTTTAGATAACATTGAAGTGGATATTCAATTTGACATCCCTCAATCATCTGGTATTTTGCAACACACGTATGTGACCTCTGATTGGGAGGAATGCCTCAATATTCCTTTGACTCCTAGCCCCTCACCTTATTTGGCCATTCAAAACTTGGAGCAATCTTCAGCTTTGATGGTCACTTCTGAGGAGGAGACCCTGTTGGATCTGGATGACGCTGATAATTCGACGTCGTCTCAGAATAATCCTTCAGGTAAACCTGTGTATAAAGTATCGTTTTTGTCGGATAGTGGGGCAACTCAACACATTATTTCCAGTCCTGTCCCACTTGTTAATAAAAAACCCCATAATGAAAAAGTGCTTAGTGCCAATGTAGACTCGACATTGTCCTGTGAGTTAACCGGTGACTTACTTACTCGTGATTTACTTGGCAATAAGGTTAGGTTTAATAATGTTAGGTGTTGTCCTCAGTTGTCTGAAAATTTGTTTTCAGTACAAAAATTGGTAGATTTAGGTTTTACTGTAGTTTTGAATAATAAAAACATTCGAGTGGTAAACGGTGATCAGACGGTGACCTATTTTTCTGGAGAATATAAAAAACCATTTTGGCATATGGAACTGGTGACTGATCTTACTAATGATAGTGTAGATTATGATGACGAGACACCAGCGTTATCTCGTCATTTACATTTAAATTCTGCTCGTGTTACTGATGTCATACCCGCAAACAATTCGGAGGGAGAAGAAGAAGAAACCGGTGAGAATATAGGTAACGGAGAAAGAGAGAATTGTTCGCTGGTACAAATGTCAGATAACATTAGTGGAATACATATAGGTAATAATGATAACATAAATAACAAAGATAATAATAACAGTAAAACCGAACAAAATAAAACGGAGAATAATAATAATAATAATGATAATAATATAGATGATAATGATAATTTAGAAAAGTCCAAAACGAAGGGAGTAAATGATAATAGTAAAGGCGAAAGTATGATTGACAATGAAAACCCGGAGAATGATCGAAAGGTAATTAATATTGAGGAAATTCCTGAACCTATGATATTAGACATTACTGGAGTGAATAAGTCTATACCCTTAGAACTGCACTGGCACTACAAGTTAGGCCATGTGTCAGAAAAATATTTAAAGAAATTGGCGCAAACTAAACCGGAGTTAAAAGGAGTTAAATTTACGGGAATAATAAAAGACTGTGAAATATGTGCAGTCTCTAACCTCACAAAATTACCCTTTAATCAACCAAGGTGGAGAGCTGAGCGCCCACTACAAATGATTCATTCTAACGTAATGGGTCCTATATCACCCACTACATTCTCAGCTAAATGGAGATTTATAGTAGTATTTATTGATGACTATTCTAGTTATGCACAAGCATATACTATGACACAAAAGTCTGAAGTTGGCGAATGTTTAGAAACATTTATAAGGAGCACTAGAAATCTATTAGGGAAAGATGTTAAGGTGTGTTATTTGAGATCTGATCAAGGAACGAAGTTTACAGGAGGATAAACAAAACAGGTGTTAGAAAAGGAAAATATCGATCTCCAATTAGCACCACCCGATACACCCCAACATAACAGTGTGGCTGAAAGGTTCAATAATACCATTCAAAGCAGAGTGAGAGCTTTAATGGCATATTCAGGGTTACCTAGGAATATGTGGGATTTAGCTGTTAAAGCAGCAGTTTAAGTGTACAATCGTACCCCACACAAATCTATAAATTATGATATACCTTTGACTAAATTTGCACCAAGTGCACCATGTCATTTTAATCAATTACGGAGATTTGGTTGTTTGGCATATTCAAAGGTTAAAAGAAAATCGGAGACTAAATTCTCAGGATGGGGAATCTGTACTGTAATGGTTGGATATACCCGATCTGGTTATTTACTATGGTGTCCAGAAACTAAATCCTTAATTGAATCGCGAGATGTAAGATTTAATGAGAAGCTGGTGTATAGGAATAAATATAAACAACAGGAGAGAATTGAAAAAGGAGATTGTTGGAACTATTTGATTATTGTACATGAACTAGTTGGCTACACTGATATATCGTCTGGATATATTCTCTATGTTATTGGTTATATCGACCACTATCGATGAGAACTCTTTGTTCAGTCGTATTACTGATACGACTTTCTTTTCTGTTGTTCTCTATGAGTACAATAAATATTCTTGGTGCGGTAAATGTGTTTTATGTATTTTATTTCTAATTAATAACTTCGTCACTTCTTACGAGTATATCAAAACCTCCTTGATGTCCAATATGGTGGAGGTGCCAGGTACCTGACAATAATGGAAAACGGGATTATCTCGCGATGTGAAGATTCAGCCAGGTATTTGAAAATTATGAAATAAAAGGAGGAAAATACGTAAGTTGGTAAATATATTAAATTAATCAGTGATCACTGTAATGGCCACATATATATAGATAATATCTGTCGACAGAACCTTTAGGCTTAACTTAACTATTTAATATATTTTAGTTGTTAGCCTAGACTTACGTACAGAGAAATAAACGGGAGAAATGGAGAATGTATATATATATATATATAGATATGTATATATTTACGTCCACGATAATAATAATTATTGATATTATGGAGTGTTTGAAAAACCATGGTTATGGGATGTGCATCTGGTTGTTGATTGGTAAGAAATACACCACTTGGAGAATGGCGATTTTTAAAGGAGAGTATAATATACATATATTATTAATGTGGAGAATGGAGTCGTGTTTACTTGTCATTGTCGATGGTCATTGGAGAAACGCCGTACAATATACTGTAAGAGGTGATGAAACCGGAGATTTGGAGGTTTAATGGAGAAAATTGGAGAAATAAATAAGTAATTGATTGTGTAATATTCGGAGTATGGAGTTAATATGGAGTTAAGGGAGAATTGGAGATGTGATCGAACTATTTTTATCGAAGGTTCGAGAAAACAAAAGAGCGGATGTAGGATGATGTAATACGCAGCATTCTTTGTTAAGCGTTTACATTCACACCACTACATACGCAAGTACGTACGAATAAAGGAGAAACAGAGAATAGCAGCTGCAAAGAGAAGTCTAAAGTCGTCAGCAATATTGTCGACAACGGCCCGGACGTGGTCGGTAGGCGCCAGCCTTATCTAAATAGCTAAAGGAGGTAGCGACAAAAAAAAAACAAAAAAAAACGGAGAATAAAATGTTCGAACAACAGAGATATACATATACATACATAAAAGGAGAAACAATGTTGCACACACGCACAAGTAGGTATCGTATTGTGAGTACGATATACACTCTACTGTCGTATGTGTGAGTAAAGGTTCATCTGGTTTGATTGTATATAGACAATCTGCAATAAACGGCAAGGCCCAGGCATGTCTTACGAACCGAGGTCATATACGAGTCAAACAAATTAAAAGGAGATAGCAATACTAAGTCTTTTGTTCTTTGCTGAATGCATTTTTTTTTGGAGAATTGAGATAAGGAGAACTGGCCAATGAGGGTGAAGGATTGGAATCGAATCATTTTTGTGGGAATTGATTGGTGTTGTTAAATTACAACGCAAATTCTAACTCTGTCCGACAACGAGCTGGAGATTTGGTGACGAGCTCATTCGCATTGTAACATCCTGACAATGAACATTCAGCAGTCGGCGCAATTTTTAACGTTTGTATTCCTGTTATGAAATGTCATACTTATTTGTAATATTTTGTTGTATTTGGTTTGGCGATTTTTCGATACAATTTTAACACTTGTCATCTATGGGCTAATTGTGCAATTTTATAGAAGTTAGTTGTTTTTCCCCCATTTAATAATCGTTTAAAATAAGTTCGTTAATAATTGTCGCCATTTTTCTTTGCACTCTGATCGTTCTTGTCGTGTCTGTTCCTGCACGAAACTATTTTTGGAGAAACTTTTGAGGAGATTTATTTACGGACAAGAGTTGGTAAGTCGTAATATTTCATTATTGGAGTTTTATTGATATTAGTTTGGTTCGATTTCCAATCCAACCTCAAAACTTTATTGAATTCAATAGGAGACACTATTAGAATTACTCGGAGATAAAATCTAAATTTAATTGTAGACATTTAAATAGAGATGTCGTTATTTGGAGATACATATATTATTATTATTATTATGTATATACGGAGATACATGTTTTGACTCGTAAACTCGAACATTCTTATTTAGTAAAATGTCGGGAGGTGTTCCAAAATCTGGCAGGCGAGGTCGCCCACAAAATCGCGTTCAAAGCGACGGCGAGGGCAGTTCCCGACGCAAGTCGGAAGAGTATGACACTGACTTCGATTTCTATGAGGAGGAAATCGAAGAGCAGTTAATTGGGCCTGAGGCATCGACCGGAGAAGTCGATCCTCAAATAGAAAATTGTCTCTTGAACGATCCGAGCAAGAAAAAGAAGCGTGAGATATTTTCTTTTCGAGGTTGCATCCATATATTATTTTGTTGTTAACACTTTTGAAGGAGACAAATTGTGACGTCACACACATATTTTAATTTCATGGGCCCTTCGTTACAGTTAATACAAAAGTGGCTGTAAAGGAGATGGTGGAGTCAAAAACGCGCCCGAACGCATCGGGAATGTCGAAGGCCGCTGCAACAGGGGGAGCTCCTCGAAAGAAAGCAAATCCACCATCGAGCATAGTGCAAAGGGATCGGAGCAACCTAAAACCACAAAAAAGGGATTGGAGAAACCTAAAATGAAAGCCGTGGGGAAATCGGCAACCTCAGTCGTCGCAACTAAACTGCCACCGTCGAGTATTAAGCCGTTTAATATTCCGATGTACCGCATTCCTCGAATTTCGAAGGAAGCTGTTGAGAAAGCAAAGTCCACGGCATTATCGGAGAAAACCCATGAAGATGTAAATAGACCCATGTCATTGCAGGAGGCTGACGCATGGGATCTAGTTTCTGAAGTGGCGCTTGAGTGCATTCAGGCGATGAGGAGGGAGAATGCCCTTCAAGCAAAGTGAGCGGAGTTGCAGGAGATGAAGGAGCTGAAATGTCATATTGCACTGCTCAAAAGGTCGTTAAAGGAGGCAACGCAAAATCAGGTAATTGGAGAAAATGTTTTGGAGAATGGTGATAATATTAATAACGATTTTGCGAGTAATAACAACCAAATTGTAACTGATAAGGAGAATGGAGATATTATTAATGACCCGCCTATTGAACAACCAGTCCCACAACATACTAATAGTAATAATAATAATAATCAATCGGAGAGAGATTTATAAAGGGAGTTTTTGTAGATACTTGTCAATGCCTTAAAAGGAGATGAAATCGTTACGGAGGATTCAAATAAGAAAACTAAATCGGAGATAGTTTTAACTAGAGACAACACAAAAAGGGAGTATAAATTGACAAGAAATTTTAAGTATGATTTGTGGTTTGGCTATTTAAAAACAGAGTTGATTTCGAAAGATCTATTTGATGTTTTGGAGAATTCGGAGAAGGAGTTGGAGAAATTTAATGAAAAGGAGAGGGAGATGAGACGTAATCTTGTTCGAGATGTCATCATTAATCATATTGACGATAATTACCACAAGATGATCGTCTCAGACAATGATCCGAAATCAATTCTGAGTACAATTAAGGAGTTTAAAAAGTGTGAAGTACATAAAGCATCGGAGGCTTTAAGGAGAGAACTGGCATTACTGAGATATAATCCTCAGAAGGAGAAAGCCTATCAATTCATTCAACGTTTTGATGAATTGATACGTATGTACAAAAGTCATCAGGAGAACGATATCTTAATGGAGAAGGAGAAAAGGAGTTATTTTTATATGGCGGTGTCAAGGTCATCTAACCTCATTGAGCCCATTAACTTTATTACAAAACGTCAAAATGACGTTGGGCTATCAATTGAGGAGTTAAAATGTTTAATGTTGCAGGCGGAAGCAACACGAAATACGGAGAAAAAGCCGGAGGGAGTTTGATGCGGAGTGACTATAGGCACACAAGGTAATATAGCTTTCTGGGGCAGGATGGGTGCGAGGACCGGAGTGGCATGCATCTCATCCTTGTCTGTTCAGTATCCTACTCTCAGATGTTTCAACTATCAGCAGTATGAGCACTTTGGCTCAGACTGCACATATTGCACCGTTGAAGGTCGCATGTGTTATACATGTGGAGAAATCACGTCAACACATATCTCTGCTACATGCCCTAAACGTGGCAAAATGCAGGCAGTGGTAACGGACCATAAAATTCAGAATTGGAGAACTGAGTATGGTTTTATCCATGGATGCAATCGTGGTCTCTCACCCCAAGTAGGAGTAATGACTCGTGGGGTGAAACCACAAAAGGGCTTAATCAATGACCCAATGAAGCGGATTAGTGGTGCTCCGCAGACACCAATGTGAGGAGGCAGCGCAAACTGGAGAGGTGTTGCCCCTTGTGGCCGAGTGTCCCTCCGTTGTCATCCTGGACCATCCACAAATGACACGCAAACATCGGCAAAATTTGCAATGTCTGAAACAGATGCATGCTCCTCAAGTTCCGAGTTGATGCGGACTCATGCATCGCTTGTACACCTTCGAATGGACACGCAGGTAGATCTTGGAGCGGAGGTCGAGATCCCCAGCAAACCTCAACCTCTCGTGGAACAACCTGGTCCCGTACCAGTGGAGTCCCACGATGTTGATATGCAGTTAGACCTGGACTTGCTAAATATCCCATTACTGCCAAATCCTCCATCGTTTGTCCATTCCCCCGAAGGCCAGCAAACGGAGCAAGCGTTGCTAGCGTCTGGAGAGGAGCCACCTAATGCGGAGCCGATGGAGATTCAGGCTGCCACTACTGACACCCCATCTTCAGGTACTGATTACATCATTTCCTTTTTACCTGACAGTGGTGCCACACAACACCTTGTGTCGCAGTTGGCTCCTCTCTCTAATCTTCAACCTTATTCGGAGAATATACTAAGTGCCAATGTTCAATCACGACTGCCATGTACGGAGTCTGGTAGTTTATTTACACGTGATTTGCTCGGGAATAAGGTTGAATTTAAAGGAGTAATGTGCTGTCCTCTACTATCGGAGAACCTATTTTCTTTACGCAAACTTGTCGATCTTGGCTTCACAATACTTCTCGATAATACCTCTATTGAAATTACTGATGTCACTCATAATATTATTTATTTTCGCGGCAATTATCGCCCACCTTTCTGGCATATAGAATTTCCTACGGATCGTACGACTGATCCTGTAGCCTATAATGATGAAGATGTCGATCTGTTTTGTCATCTCACATATGCGAACCCTATCGTGTTATCTGTTGTTTCGGCAAACAATTCGGAGGGAGAAGAGGGAGAAAATGGAGAAAATGGAGAAGGAGAGGAGAATAATAATATGTCAGAAATGAGTATAGGCGAAGGCGATAGCAAAATTGGAGAAAGTAATAAAATGGAGAATTGCTCGCCTAAACAACTATTTGGAGATAACGAAACGGAGACTAATATTAATAAAAATGGAGATGGAGAAACAAATGACTCAGTAACTAAATTTATAGGAGAATCGGAGACTGGGAGAAATAATTTGGAGAAAATAAATTTAAACGGAGAAAAGGAGGAAGCCAAGACGAACAATAATATTTTAAACGAAAATTTGGAGTGCGATCGGAGAATAGTGTGTATAGATGGAATGCCCGAACCTATCATTTTAGAATTTACCGGAGTGAATAAAACAATGCCTTTGGAGTTATTATGGCATTATAAATTGGGTCATGTTTCGGAGAAATATTTAAAGAAACTTGCACTCATTCATAAAGAATTAAAAGGAGTACAATTTACCGGAGCAATATGAGACTGCGAGATCTGTGCAATCTCAAACTTTACAAAATTACTTTTTACACAAGCAAGGTGGAGAGCCCAGAAGCCTTTGCAGTTGATTCACTCAGATGTGATGGGAACTATATCTCCCAGCACATTTCCAGGAGGGAGGAGATTTATAGTCGTATTTATCGACGATTATTCTCACTATGCTCAAGCTTACATATTGACACATAAATCTGGAGTAGGAGAATGTTTGGAGACCTTTTTGAGGAGTTCACAAAATCTATTAGGGAGTGATCAAAGGGTGTGCTACTTACGTTCGGATCAAGGAACGGAGTTTACTGGAGGTTATACACAGGAGGTGTTAAAAAGGGAGAACATTGATCCACAATTAGCACCACCAGACACTCCACAGCATAACAGAGTTGCTGAAAGGTTCAACCATACACTACAAATGAGAGTGAGAGCCCTAATGTCTGATTCAGGTTTACCACGGAGTATGTGGGACTTAGCCGTTAAAGCTGCGGTATTTGTTTATAACCGTACACCGCACAAGTCAATTAATTACGGAATTCCGTTAATTAAATTTTCACCAAATGCAAAATATACATTTAACCAATTACGGAGATTTGGATGTATAGCATATATGAAAGTCAAAAGAATACCAGAGACGAAATTTTCGGGAAGAGGTATTCGAACCTTTAGAGTTGGATATTCTCAATCGGGCTACTTACTATTTTGTCCTGAAACCAAAGCCTACCTGGAGTCGAGAGATGTTCGTTTCAATGAAAAAGTGGTATATAAAGATAGATACAAGCCACTGGAGAATATTGAATTGAAAAATGATAACTGGTTTAAGTGCGAAAAATCAGAGATGGTGCAGGAAAAGGAGAAAGTAAATGCTGCGTTTAAAGGGACAAAATGGAGAAAGTCCCAAAGACTATTAATGGAGAAGAAACAAAAAGTAGAAGCATTCAATATTGAAGAAGAATGCCTGGAGAGCAAAAATCTGGAGAATTTGACAGAAGAGTTCGTCTACTTAATGTTGGCAATAATATATAATGATCCTAAAACGTATGTGGAGGCGTTGAGATCACCCAATAGCAGAGAATGGGAGAAAGCTATTGAGGAAGAAATAAAATTGTTGCAAGAACACAAGGTCTGGAGTATAGTAGATAGACCGAGTATTGATGAGAAAGGGAGAAAACCAAATATAGTAGACTCGAGGTGGCTATTTAAAATAAAGCCTGAACCAAACGGAGGAGTCAGATACAAAGCACGACTAGTTAGCAGAGGCTTTAAGGACAAATCAGATGACAATTTGACTGAAATATATGCACCAGTCACACCATTGGCTGTCGTACAAAATCTGTTAGCAATAGTTAACAAATACGACCTGGAGATAAGCCAATTGGATGTTAAAACGGCATTTTTATATGGAGAACTACCAGAGCCAATTTACATGGAGATTCCCGAAGGAGTAGGGATAAATATTGCGGAGAGAAATAGTAAAATTTGTAGGTTGAACAAGGCTATGTATGGTTTACGAACTGCGCCTAAATGCTGGAACAGGAGGTTCACAACAGCATTGAATAATTTAGGCATGAAAAGTGACGTAAAAGATCCATGCTTATTTATCTGGAGAGAAGGAGAAAAATTCATTGTACTATTGTCATACGTAGATGACATACTACTAGTAGGCAATTGTTTAGAATCGATCAACTAGTTAAAAGATAACCTACGGAGAATATTTGAGTTTTCAGATATGGGAACACCCCAAGAATACCTTGGAATACAAATAGAAAGAGATCGGAGCTCTAAAATAATGGTGCTAAAACAAACACGGTTCATCAACAAATTGTTGAAGAGATTTAATATGGAGAATTGTAACCCGTGTAAAACACCAGTGATTACTCGATAAGTGAAACGGAGAAATGAGTTTAATTACGAACAAGTCGCAGAGGAGAAGGAGACAGGAGAAAAATACCTATTCAGAGAAGCAGTAGGGTGCTTATTATATCTTGTAGGAGGAACAAGACCTGATATAGCACTAGGAGTAAATTTAATGAGTAGGTGTCAATCGAACCCCACATCTGAAAATATTCAGGAGATTAAACGAATATTCAGATACCTAAAGTACACGGAGAACTTAGGTTTAACATATCGGGGAAAAGGAGAAAACCTTGAAGGTTATTCAGATGCGAGTTGGGGAGATTGCCCTATCACAGGAGCGTCTACTGCAAGGTACCTAATTAAACTTTTTGGAGATACAACGTTGTGTCACTACATCTACTTGTGCAGCTGAATTTGTAGCAATGAGCGAATTAGCAAAGGAGTTGATAACTCAAGCGGAGATATTGGAGAAAATATTAGGTAGAATGGTGTTACCTGCCAATATATATTGTGATAGCAAATCCGCTATTGAAGGAGCTCAGATGGTAGGAGCACCAGGGCTTAAATACTTACACATACGATATCACTATGTGAGACATTGCCAACAGGAGGAGTTGGTAAACTTGGTTAAAATAACCTCTGTGGAGCAAGAGGCTGATATTTTCACAAAACCCTTAACAATAACTGCATACAAAAAATTAACTAAACAAATTTTAAATACAGAGGACAGCACACTATAAAATAACTTATCGGAGAATATAAATGTTACGTGGAGTTTAGTAATAGTCATGTTTAATTATTTACAGATACACCTACGAGATATGCCGCTAAAGTTGATTCCTTGAACTGTTCCTCATCTAGTCGCAAATGACTGTTATATAAGATTTATTTATTTTTATTTGATTCTTGTTATATATTTTGTTCCTATTCCTATCTGTATTTCTTTTCAAAATACACACTCAACATGTTTGTACTAACACTGAGTTTTTATACACGAAAAACATCTATCTTCAGATATCTTATGGTGGTTTAAGGTGTCTTAAGATGGCTTACTCATTTTTGGAGATAATAATTTATAAAATAATTTTTGGGAAAAATCAAAGTTTTACCCACAATGGGGTTTCTTCGAATAGGAGACATGGAGACTGATATACGGAGAGACGGAGATATGGAGACGAGGTTTTTATTATCACTATGATAAGTTTTCCTCAACTTGGAGATTCAGATATCGGAGTATCTGTTCGAGAGGTTTTTTTTACTATTCAATAGTTTTTCCTCTCAAGCCAAATTGGAGAGTAAAGTGGAGTAAACATTATAATTTTGGCAACCTGGAGTTTTCCCAGACATCTGGTTTTCTCCAGTTACCGCACATATTAATTAAACTTACTCAATTGCAATAATATTGCACTAATCAATTTCTAATTTCTAGCTTATAATAGCTTGGCACCATTCTGGAGATCAGCCAATCGAGTTACATGTCCAAGGAGGGAGTGTTGGAACTATTTGATTATTGTACATGAACTAGTTGGCTACACTGATATATCGTCTGGATATATTCTCTATGTTATTGGTTATATCAACCACTATCGATGAGAACTCTTTATTCAGTCGTATTACTAATACGACTTGCTTTTCTGTTGTTCTCTATGAGTACAATAAATATTCTTGGTGCAGTAAATGTGTTTTACATATTTTATTTCTAATTAATAACTTCGTCACTTCTTACAAGTACATCAAAACCCCTTGATGTCCAATAGAGATATTAATTGGTTTAATAATTTTAATAATAAGAATGAAATGGAGAATGAAACGGAGAATAAACAGGAGGAAAGTAAAGGAGTAAAAAGGAGAAAGTCAAAGCGATTAACAGGAGAAAAGAGACAAAAGGTTGAAGCTTTTAATACCGAAGATCCTAAATGGATCGAAGCTGAAAACCTTGATGAAGTTCTTGACGAGTTAGTTTATACGGCTATTGCTGAAGTGAATGAGGACCCCAAAATATATTTGGAGGCAATTAACTCATCCGCTAGCCTACAATGGAGAAAATCTATTCAAGACAAAATTAACTCGCTTCAAGAACACGATGTATGGACTATAATTGATAGACCATTAGTTGATGAGAACGGAGAGAAACCAAATATAATAGATTCGAGGTGGTTATTTAAGGTTAAACTGGAGCCAACAGGAGATGTGAGATATAAAGCAAGACTGGTGGGAAGAGGATTTAAGGATAAGATAGTATACAGTTTACTGGAAATATGTGCTCCAGTAACACCATTGGCGACTGTACGTAATTTATTAGCGATAGTAAATAAGTACAATTTGGATATTTGCCAACTGGATGTTAAAACTGCATTTTTACAAGAAAAAATAACTGGACCTACATATATGGAGATACCAGAAGGAGTAGGTATTGATCCTTCTGAAAGAGTAAACAAGGTGTGTAAATTAAATAAATCGATTTATGGGTTAAAAACCAGTCCTAAAAGCTGGAATATACTTTTCACAGTGGAGATGAAAAAGTTAGGCTTAAATAGTGATGTAAAAGACCCATGTTTATTTACTTGGAAAAACAGAGATAAATTTATAATCCTTCTAGCTTACGTAGACGATATTCTCATAGCTGGAAATTGTTCAATTTTGATTGAATAATTAAAGGAAAAATTTAGGAAAATATTTAAGTTTTCCGACATGGGAACTCCCCAGGATTACTTAAGTATTGAAATTAATAGAAACAGGAGTCAAAATAAAATGGAGCTAAAATAAACACCATTTATTAATAAATTATTAAGGAGATTTAAAATGGAGGACTGTAAACCTTGTAAAACGCCTATGGTAACTAGACAAGTAAAACGGAGGAATGAGAATAATTATGAATTTAAAAACTTAAATAAAACAGGAGAAAAATATCCATTTAGAGAAGCATTCGGTTGCTTGTTATATTTAACCGGTGGAACAAGACCCGATATAGCCTTAGCTGTTAACCTAATGAGTAGGTGTCAAGGTAATCCAATTGAAGAGAATATACAGGAGTTAAAAAGAATCTTCAGATACCTAAAATGCACTGAAAATCTAGGCCTAACTTATAATGGAAAACACGATAATATTATAGGATATTCTGATGCTAGCTGGGGTGATTGTCCTGAAACAGGAGCATCTACAGCAGGACATTTAATTAAATTATTTGGAGACACAATAATGTGGAAATGTTATAAACAATGGAGAGTAGCAACTTCTACTTGTGCAGCGGAGTATGTAGCGATGAGTGAGTTAGCCAAAGAGTTAGCTAATCAAGCCGAAATAATGGAGAAAATTATAGGTATCTCATTTCTACCTGCACAAATTTATTGTAACAGTCAATCGGCAATAGACGGAGCTCGGATGGTAGGAGCACCAGGCTTAAAGTACTTGCATACACAATATCATTATGTACGTGAAAGTCAACAACTTGGTGAAATTGTTTTGGTAAAAATTTCTTCAGAAGAACAGGAGGCTGATATTTTTACTAAACCACTACCTATTGGGAGTTTTGAAAAATTTACTAGATTAACATTAAACTGTGAGGACAACATCTATCATTCAATAACGGAGAAATAAATAACATATATCATAAATAACAAATTAAATAAATCACATAAATAAACATAAACATATATACATATACCCACACATATTTTCTTAGATAAATAATAACTAGTATATTGTTTCAGATTAAAACAATATGAAAACGGCGATCTCTAGAATGATCCAGAACCCCTGATTATTATTATTCTTAAGATTTATTATGATTTTTATTATGTCTATTCCTGTGATGTCGTATATATTTTCTTTAATTTTGTCTGCATTCATGTTCCTAATTATGTCTTTTGTAAGTTCTGTATATTATACTTTTCATTGTTTCTTATATTTGTTGAGCTCACTAACCTGCAATAACTTTACTTATAACACAAACGGAGAATATGATAAATTTCTAGGAAGAATATAATGGAGTACTGTATATATACATATTTATATATCCTGGACAATATTTCATTAAGAAATCTTATGGTGGCTTAAGGCGACTTAATGAAATGTTCATGATATTTTCTATACTTTTGGATATACTTTTTTAATAAATATAAATAAAGTCGTAGAGGTTTTTCATCTACTCCTGTAGATTTTCCTCTACACAACTGGTGGACCAAGAGGTTTTTAGTTTATCCTTTTTATATAAATATACTGTGAATTCATAGATAAAATGGATAAACCTTTTCCTCTTAATTTTCTTTAAATATATTTTTATGTATATAATTCTTTCGGCGAAAGAGGTTTTTATTTATGTAATATAAAGTTTTCCTCTTTAACTAATATTTATATTGTATAACAATTTTATTGTTATTTGATTTTTTTTTGGATCTTTGTATTTTTTTATCTATAAGGAGTTTTTCATGAAAAATATTTTCTCCTATTTTTATTTTTTATCGCACTATATACTTTTTAATAACTATACATTGTTCAATCACTATATCTTATATATCATATAATATGCATTTCTTATGTATTTCATATTTTCAACGTCGTAATTGAACATGGAGGGAGTGTCGGTACATTATTTATTGTTCAATCACTAGTTGGTAACACTGTATCGTCATTCTCCAGTTCCTATTCAGTTGCATCATCTATCTGTTCAGTTTGTGAGTTGTGTCTATTCATGTGAATATCTCTCTCTTCATTAAATTCATTTATTAGTGCGGTACTTGTGTTTTTCTCTTTTATTTATTCTCCGGTGATATAATTAATAATCGTCTACCTCATACTTCAACGGACTCCAAGAACCCAGAGTCCAACAATTTTTAAGAAAAATAAATAAATTTACTAGTTTAAATTAAATGGCTGGAGTAGCCATTGAAAAGTGTGGGGAAATTAAGGAAGAAATAATTAAGCGTGAGAGAAAATAAAGATGAGGTGAGTTTACTAAGGAGTGAGAAAAAGAAGTTAAGGAGCGGGAAAAGTGGGTGACAACGAAAGTGAAATTGGCTACTTTCATCAAGATTCAGATGCTCCGAAAATACAACAATTTTTACACCATGTTGCAAAAAATTAATTTTCCACTGCTTAATGATGATTGTTAACCAACATTCAGCCACGTAGACTACTTAGCTGCAATTAGTGATCCTAATTATTGCACTTTACTGATCCTGATTTGAAGAACTCTATGAAATGGACAATATCTTAAGCATTCCTTTCCATTGTACACTCATAAACCTTACAATGAATCAATATCAAAAATTATTAACTTTTTCACTGGAAATCAATAATTTTTCTTCTATAATTTACAACAATAATATTTCACTTTGAATCAGCAACCCTCCCTTTAGGTTTCAGATCACCCTCGAAACTGACAATAATTAAGAAAAGATATACTTTTTATTAATTCAATCGAAGATTATTTTCTTTTGGTCGATTAAATAAATATTTTGGCGAGCCAAAAATTTTTCATATTAAAGAGAAGAGAAAGATGGAGCAAGATGGTAATGCAGTCGCAGAAGGGTGAAAAAAAGGAAAAGAGAAGACAAACATGTTTTCTGTTTTTGAGTGTACACGAAGGCTTTATTTATTTTACAATCGAGAGGTCGAATGGAAACAGAAGATGTAACCAACCGAGCTGAGCTCACCGTTAATTTATTGTAATATGAAAACGTCGAAGATAGCCAACAAATAATAAAATGGATAATATAAAACAAGAAAACATCGTATTTCACTAAAAAATAAACAAAAAACATGGCACTCGATATGGATGAAAAGAATAATATTCTAAAACTTGGGGATCCTCGATCATCTTGGAGTGAAGACAGTTTAAAAAAAAAAATAAAGTAAGTTGTAAGTCCCTATTTATGATTTTGGTAGATGAGAGTAGGAAAACACAATAGATTTCATCGACTGCCAGTCGAAAAAATCTTCATTATTGAGTTAAATAAATAAGTGTCTACACAAAAAAATATTAAGATCTTTTTGATGATGATGTATGCTAAACCAAATCACCAAACAAAATAAAGTCACAGTATATCTAATTCACTGGAGCAGACAACTTTTATGTAAGACTGAGAAGTGAAAATAGACCCAAGAAAAATCTGAAGATGTATAAGAAGAAAATTAAGTTTTGAAAAATTTAATTATATTTAGCGAGTGTATTTTCGTAAAGGATAATTTCAAATTTTTGTATCATTTTTTAACAGAATCAATTCTTGTGCCCCCTGCACTCCCAAATATTGCTTAGGATATTATTAATGAATAACACTTAAATTTCACTCCTATTGTGTGTACCTATTATTATACTAGGCCTTGTTTTTTTGTTTTTTCTTAATTGCTAAAAATATTAATTTTATACTTAGCCTCCAATTTTTCTGAGGTGACCTGTACTCATACGTATATTATCATCAACGATTTTATATTATGGTTAGTAAATTCAACAAAACATTGTTTACAACTAAAAAGTTATATACTAGTAAATTATACCTACATATTTAAAAACAAAAAACCAAACTCATTAATATGGTTATTACAAAATGAACCAAAAACTTGTGATTAAGGTACACTAAAAAATAAGAAACAAATCTCTCAGCTGATAGTTTTCTGCAAAATTGAAATGTTGTAGGGTTTTATGAAAAATACAACCATCGCAACTTTAAGTGAACAACACAGGCACTGGCTTCAACTGAGATCAAAATAAGATGAGTTTCTCTCCATCATGCATATAGATAATACCTATATGTTTTGTTAAATACTTGGAAGGCTAATAATATGAATCTATTCATGAAAAGGAATGTAGATGATATATTAATGATCGTACTTCAAACTGGATGTTACAAAAACTGAATCTATTATACTGTATAATGCTTGGTAAAACAAATTCTCCAGTAATTCAGCTTATTCTGAAAAGGCCAGCACTGGAGTTGTTCAGCAAAACAAAAGTTGTGATGTTTTTATTTTTCACAAAACGTTTTAATGTTTCAAGTTTGCTGAAAATTAATGATTCAGAGACTTGTTTCTTATATTTTAGTGCATTTCAATACCAAGTTTTTGGTTCATTTGTAGTAAATATTGACACAGTCTTTTTCTTTTTAATATAATTCATTATAACATCACAATAAAATATTCATTACAAAATTTTCCTGACACTTCATTTTGAATGTATGTACCTAATTTTTAGCCAACATTTTTCCAAATACTTTTGATATTTGAATTTTTTATATTTATTTATTTAGTTATTTATTTATTTATTTATTTATAATAATTATTTATGTAGTTTGTGGGCATTAGACTACTTGTAAGAGGTTAGAGGCTCGGCCTCTTGACAATAGTCATCATTGTAGGATGACCATACTTGTGCACTTCATGTAAAACACACTATACGTTTGTATGTACGTACTTGCAAAACATTGTAAGCATGACATAATATTCAGACCATGACGAATCAATTAATTACACCTCGAATGATGTCAAAATCCATCTAATCAGCGCACTTGCCATATTTTACGTGTAGTTATACCAATGGTAAAATACATAGCAATTAGTCATCTTACACACACGTATGTATTCCCTATGTATGTGTCTATGTGTGTGTCTGTAAGGAGCCAGTAAATAAGGCCACAAAACTGTTCGCCAAGATGTTGGCTCCCCCAAACCTAGTGTATGATATCTAGTGAACATTCAAAACTGCAGAAGATCTTCTGTTGTTGGAATATCTTCCACGACATAAGGTATTCCATATTATTATTTTTTTTTTTGTTTCAGAAAACCTATATTCTACTGCTGGCTTTCTGTGCTGTAATTTTTACTCAGTTTACTTCCCACTTTGTCTTAAAATTGACCTTAAAAAAGAGTAAGGGGTAGGGATAGTGAAAATTATTGGTTTTATGGTAAAAAAAATTATAGGTACCATTTTCTTATTATAACTTAATTTTTTTATATGTATCATCTAATTTTTTGGAGATGGTTTTGAGAAAACTACAGAACAGATGAAACTGAATTTTTACAAAAGATAGTATTCATATAGACGAAAGTGTGAAAGAAGTTTTTCTCCTATTGATCGAGTATTTGTTGAAAAAATTGGAAAACAAAAAATTTCTGAAAAAGTAATTTTTCCAGGATTTTGAGGCAACTACACACAGAATTAGGCTGAAATTTTTAAGATACATTGTTGCTAGAAAAGTTGATTTTCCAGGGTTTTAAGAAAACTTTGAAAGAGATTGAGCTGAAATTTTCACGAAATGTGGTTCCTATGTAGGACCAGGTCTGATAAAAGTTTGTTGGGGCCTATTGATTTGGTAGTTTTCAAAAATAAATTTCTGCAGAAAAGCAAGTCGTCCGCATTGTTTAAAGTATTTTTTTTTCGTATTTACGGCGCAAGGGCTTATTTTCGTATTTTACTTGAAACTATAACACTAAAATTTCGATAAATTAAATATACTTATTTGTTGGATATCGATAATCATAGATAGTTTTTTGCAATTTTTTCACGCACTTTGAATTCAGAATTGTGTGTTGAATTTTATTGTAGATATGATTCGGTAAACTGGGTTTTCTAGAAAAATACCTATTATTGCGATAGAGTTTTTAAATTTTATGTCAGAAATTTTATATTAGGTATGCCTCTATGTTCTGAAATATTCGAAGAACTCGCGTAGGATGAAATATCTACTTATCCTTCAACGTGAAAACAAACTAACTATGAAAATCAGTCAAAACATAAAAACATGATATAAAAATAAAACAAATAAATGGAAAAAAAGCATCCCAACGGCAGATTCTCTAATATTATATCATCCTGCTGGAAACCAACTTGTACAGAAGATTGGTACAATAACATAATTAATTTAGACATTTCCCACGGAGTGACGTCATTTTCCATTAGTGAAATTGAGAATTAAAATACCTACCTACCTTCCTGAATGATGAAGCTTAAAAAACAAAATTAGTTCTTCGCTTATATCAAAGACAATAATAAAGAAAATTCATATTTTTAATTAAAACGAGTTTCGTCGGATGAAACGAATTTGCTATGAGAAAACGACGAAAAGTTTCATACCTACCTACTTGGGAAAAAAATATAAGTATAAAAATTTAGACTTCGCATTAAAGTGCGGAAAAAGTTCACAACATTTTTCTACATTAAAGAAATTAATTATCTAATTATGGTTGAATAACGCGAGAGTCTGTACAATGATTCTGTTTTCCTTTTTACCCAGTTTGTTTGACTTCAAAATGGTATAAAAACTCTCATTCTCATGCGAAAGTAAAACCAAAGGAAATTTTTTTTTCTACTCGGACGAAGAAGACTTCTCGGAAAAATTACATAAATTGTAGTTTGTTTGGCAAAATGATGGAAACAAGAAGCAGTCAAACGCAAGGAACACTGAAATAAAATTTAATAAATATACCGAATGAGAAGGCAAACTCGGTTCGTTCATTTTGTATTGTACACGTGGTTTATCAGACGAGAAGAAAATATTATAAATAAATGAAAAAATAATGAAATTGCAAAAACGACAGGCGAATAAACCGCTCGAAAAACGATTGTTTGACTTTTACAGACAATTTCGAAAAGGAAGAAAAAAATGAAAGTAAAAAGATGAGAAAAAAAAAGGGAAGAAAACAGCATTTGTCATTTTCGTACGACAAGAATATTTAAATAGTACAAAAATGGTCTGAAAATTTTTTAATATTTCAAGTCATGTAATGTGAAACCGGCGAAATTTCATCAACCAAAACCTTTGGAGCGAATATTTCTGCGCAATAATTAATTTGAGTGAAATAACTTTATGACAGATTCTTGTCATATTGTGAAGAAAGAAGAAAACGTATGACATTGGCTTTGATAAAATATGATAAAGCAAACTGATGCTGGAATGCGTATGCGCGTTTTCACTTTGATATTGTATCTTACCTAATCTATTTTCTTTTACATGAAGCTATGATCGATGCGGTCTTTATTTATTTATTTATCTTTTTTTTAGTACATTTTCCAAAGGAAAATACAACATTGCATTCAGTGCAATGGCGGGACCTGGGGGCGAAATGGGCGGGATCTGTGAAAAGATCACGAATATATAGGTCACTCAAATTCATCTGTACACTATATACCTATATATATATATATATAGATATATCACTTCTAGCTCATTCTGGCACTTTTTGGGAGTCTGTGGAGCCTCCGCTATTTGACTTATGGTAATGAAAGTTGTGGTAGTGTTAGAAATTTTTATGGGCTACACATTCATGTTAAAATTTTTGAAATTCATCCGCTAGTTTCGGAGGAAGAGGTTCTCAAAGTGTTACGAACCCGCCATGTTGTCATCGTGATAACTCCCGTAAATTAAAATATTTTGGCTTTAAATTTTTATGACAGTTAGAAACTATCAGGCACTGGTTTGATATTAAATTTTAGCGAAATCGGGCAACATGTTTTCGAATGACTGCCGTTACAAAATTTGACACTTTTTTAAAATACGAATGGAAGAGTTTGTTCAGTGAAGACATCAAAATTGGACCTGTAGAGATTACGAAATAAGTGACAAACTCCAAGTGAACATTTTTATAATAAGTTCACGTTAAAAACAAATTTTTCAAAGATTAGCTTCTATTTTTACTTTTTTTGGTTTTAGTTTCATGCGAAATAAATATTATTTCGTTGTGGAAGGTTGGCAGCAATATTGGTATGTTTTAAAATCGCAGTAGTGAATAGAATAAAAGCTTATAAAAATGAGCAATAGTGTAGAAGCAGCGTTTTGGTGGTGCTCGACGAAAGGTAACTAGACTAAAAGTATACCTATCACGGCATAACTCAGCCCAGAAAGTTGAGAGCCACCTACAAGCTTCCCATCATATAAATTTTCGAAATATTAATTTAAATAATAAAATATGAGAATTATATGAATAAGATATACGTGAAAGTAGCTTGAATGGAATGTCAAGAGACCACTGCCTTTCAATATGGATTGCGCTTTGTTTGAAATTCTGAAATAAATCCTCCCTCTCCTCAAAGCTACATCACCGAAAATAAGAACAACTTACAGGGTCAACGTCGAGAGAAACGTTTTTATTACATGATAAATATAAGTAGATAATCAAACAGGAGCACTTGGATGATTGAATGGATAATTCCTAGTTCAGGGATGAGGTAAGTACAGCACCAAAGATTACAAAAAGAATAAACGTCACTTTTCGTCAATAATCACCACATTCTTATTTGCATTAAATTTTCACATTGCTTGGAAGGTCTAGTGGTCAAGCACGAACTGAATGCGTGTATGTCATACTTTTATAGTATTTAAATCCAAAATTATATCTCACGGAATGAACTTTATTATCATTAATTCATTAAACTTTTCCTAAAATAGCCACACAACAAAATTAAAAACCAGTTTCTAATTCTTTGGGAAATTTTATTATCCTATTTTACCTGGTAACCAACCCTTTTTCAAGAATCGAAAATCCGGAATAGGTATCATTTTCATGAAAAGTAATTTTGGCGAAAATAAAATTTCCCGAATACCATTTCACGACCCCTTTTTTCACGAATCAACTTTCCCAACATCAAGTTTCACAAAAAAACCGTAATTTTGTCTTAGCGGGTGGTTAGCTGAGGGTAGGTAATTTATTTTTAGTGTGTGGTAGGTGAGGTGGATGGTTTTTTTTAAATTTGTAAAAATAGATGACATGAAATGGTATTCCAGAAATTCTATTTTCGTTAAATTTACTTGTGAAAATAACTGTCGTGATTTTTGTTTAGTGAGAATGAAGGGTAATGTACACATACACACACACACACACACACACACCCGATTGCAGACGTGATTACACCCGTACCCTACAATAGTACAACAAAGTATACAGTCTGGAAAAAAGTATAGAAATTTTCCACTTTTTTATACCACACTATTCTATTTTAAAATGTATGGAACTAGTTCTCTGATTGGGTTGTTCTGCTATTCAAAGTAGAACTTTGAAAAAAAAAAACTATTGTTTAAAAAAGTGCTGAACTTTCTGACCTGACTCAGTGTGTATAGATTCAGGTACAAAGTTTTCAACTAAAATTGTGTTTCTTTGAGTTTAATTATGTCACTTCACAGAAATTACACAGAACTAAAACTAGTTCTCTGATTGGGTTGTTCTGCTATTCAAAGTAGAACTTTGAAAAAAAAAACTATTGTTTAAAAAAGTGCTGAACTTTCTGACCTGACTCAGTGTGTATAGATTCAGGTACAAAGTTTTCAACTAAAATTGTGTTTATTTGAGTTTAATTATGTCACTTCACAGAAATTACACAGAACTAAAACTTCGAAGTTAAACTGAGAAATAACTTTTCTTGAAACCTGTCGAGAACTTACCATTTAACAAATTTTTTATTCAGGTTCTAGTATGTTCATTGATGCATAAGTAGTATGATAAGAAGTTGACAACGCCAAAAAAGTAGTATAAGTAGAAATAAAATTTAAAAATAAACTTACTGTTTCTTTTTTCTTTTTTTTTCTTTTTTTTTTCACATTAACACCAATGTAAGAATTCTTACATTAATAGAACTGGCAATATTGTAACGATTAAGTTTTGGTAAAAAACAATACCAGCATTTCAAACGTAGTATATTTCTCTCATCGGATGTGGCAAAGAAAAACGGTACCGTTTCATGGCCCAGGTGTTGTTAAACGTGCTGCACAAAGTTAGAGGTTGTACTCTTGTGAGTTGGTACGCACATCTCTCCTTCTTATTATTTCTCTTTTATTATTCCTTTGAGTGAGATTTTCCGGGTTCGCGGAAATGTTTGCGTCCTTTATTACACGCCGACCCGTGAATGTGCACACGCATTCGTTAAAAGAGCGTATCAAACAAAACGAATATTAAGTTTAGCATCAGCGTGTACGTATGTGTGCCCTTTCTCATCCTACCTTTGTCTTTCTTTATATGCATTTTTAACATTGTTTCTCTTTTAGCGAGAACTATTTGTGATGGGTAAAATTAATTTTTTCACCGCGATAATTGCGTCACATTGAAGGGAGGTGCAGAAGGTGGTTAAGACGCGACGGAAAATTAATATGAGAATCTGACTACGTGCTTTGTATGCACTTTTTGATTAGTCTTTTCGTTAATTTAGTCTCATTCAGTGGGTAAATCGTGGAAAACATTTTGAAAAGCGATACTTACCTATTTCAAATAATACAAGATCAGGCCTCTATTTCAAATAATCATTTGAGAAATGGTAAACATGATCTACGAACCATTCGTTAGTGTATAATTCTGTTGATGACGCAGGGCTCAAATTTTAATGCAGAAGCCTATCAACTTCATCAGATACACCCATTAAAATGGAGAATGAAGACTGTCCACATCTCAGCATGGAGCCTACATTCAAAAATAATTTCATTGTTTGTGGAAGCTGGAAAGTGGAGATGTTTGGAAGGCCTGATAGCTATTGAATAGGTGGTAGTACCTGAGAAAAGGTTCCATAAGTCAGTCAAATTAGTTTTTAGTAAACATGCACCGGTTAATACCCTTGAGAGTATGCACTCCATGAACTTATCTTCACAATTCAGCTGCAGCTTCTAGAAATTAACCTAAAACTGGAATAATATGCAAGTACAAAAAGTCGGACACTGTGTATTCTTAAGGGAAAATAGTATCTGATGTAGGCATCTGTAACGGCCAAAAGAGGTGGTAAAGTATCTAATTAGAACCACTTTCAGTGTTATACCATACACAAAATATCACGTACCTTAAAAGCAGTAATACTTCTAGAATAGATTTAAGTTTATCATCCACATACTATCGTGGACCTTAACATTGGTTAGAGACTCAATAATATTTAAAACACACGAGTGAGTTTACACATTTAATAAAATAATAATTCTTACATCACAGTACATAAACATACGTTAATATTTATACATATACAATCACAATTCAACAAGCAAGACTATCTGTTCACTAGAGACTTCTACAAGAGAGGTTCCAGGTACTTAGAAGTAGCTGTCGAGGAACTGTGTCTTATTCCACTGAATCGAGGGATTATATACTCGTTCAGGGTACAAAAACGTACATGTCGGATAGGTAAAGTGAGGTAGGGTGTTGTTATTATAGGGTTGTGCTGACTCGTCGTGTACTCGAGGGACAGGCACAATTAGGTCATGAATATACAGAAAGTATATCTATATTTATAAAATCAAATACGGGTAATTTAGTGGTTGTTTATAAAGAGTTATAGGATTATTATTGTTGATAAATATCTACGTTTTTGGTATTTGAGAATGTGTGGACGAATATGTTTGTCATTTCTAAAAATAGACGAAAATATACGTTACACAATTCTCCGGGGGGAACAAAAAAAAGTCAGGAAAAAAAAATTTTCCAAAGTCTATCCAACAAGTACCAATTTCTTATTAACTATGCATGATTAAAATTATGTCATATAATGCGAGTATAAGTATATATACTTAGAATAAAATATTTTACGAATATTAATTATGAGTAACAAATTTTTTCTTAGGTATATAGGTGATTAGTATATCATATTATTTTGCGTAATTTTTACAACACTGTGCTTTTTGTTAGATTAGTACAATTTCGATGGGAGGTTAACTTTAAATATACAATAATAAAAATTAAAATAAACGAGATTGTAATTAACCACAATAGGAATATCCCATTGACAAAAGTTAGATAATCATTAAAGTTTTGGTCAGGTATTTGTAGTTCAATGGATTTAATTTTGTTCTCCAAGTGGTTAACTGGAACAGTGTGGGGAACAAAATTTTTCCATTTGGGGTTGTAGACCTTTGTCGTTGCCAAGTCTATGGCAAGGTCAAAAGGTTATGTAGAATCAGAAAAATATGTCCACAGTAGTGGTAAGTGATTTTCGATTTTAATAGTCTCTTCCAAATATTCAGAGAGACAGGGGATTTCTATTGGGATAATTACTGTATTTTTATTATTTTCGTCAATATTTTCAATTTGGATATGACAAGGTACATCCAGAATAAAGGTTCCGGGGGAATCATTATTTATTTTTAGTTTTTTGGATTTTTTTGTAATGGAATTAGTTGCTACGAGGGAATTAAAGTTTACGATAGCAAATTTGGTGTGTCCAATAGGATGCACTAATGTTTGGTTATTATTAGGATTACATTTAAACGAGCAGGATTGTAATAAATTTTGATTTAAGTCTTGAAAGAAAAGATTCTTTGCACAAGAAGACAATTTCTCACTTCCTCTATTTGATGGAAGGAAGCATAATGGTTTATCCGAGTTACAGTAGTGGAGATTAGTTCCACTAATATAACGTACGTAGTTTGTTCTGATTTCATGTATAATCAGGGATGATTCTGATTCCAGCTGCACAATTAATTAGAATGACTTTTGAATGTGAGCGAAATGAAGTTGTAAATTTCGTATTTAGAATCTAATTGTTTTAGGGGAATTTTGATTTTTAATTCTAACGTATTTTTAAAGAAATTGCAATTTACCAGTTCAGCATGATAGTAATTTTGAATATCCTTAATGGGGATTGCTAGATCAAGGTCTAGATTTTTTGTAATTTCCAAAAGTTTTAGTATGTCTTTTCCTAATATTTCTTTCGAGATGATTGAAGACGGGATCATATGAGATTTGCAAGACGTTAGGATGTTTGATAATCTTAACGTGTTTATCAGGTAGTTATCATAGAATCCTTGAATATAATTTAGAGAGATCAGGAGTTCATGTTCTTCTAGGGAATTTTCCATAAAAGAATTTGTTTGCAAAATGAATTTTGTCATAAAATTATTTGTATGGTCGATAAAACTATGCAGATTAGTGGACGTATTTACTAACACTGCATGTTTGGTCAACAGTGTTGATTTTTTATAATATCATATTCTTCTTTCAACGAGATTTTGGTAGCCAGAAAATTTCATCCATCTCTAAAGTTTAATACTCTACAGCAAAATTGTAGCGCATCTCCGAAGAAAGATCTGATTGGAGTGAATACGCTTCATTTGCTTCGAATGGAAGATGGCGTTGAATAGAAGTCTTGGATCATAGCGGTATTTTGTTCTTTAAGGTTTTTTATAGCGTTTTTTAAATGTTTTGCCATTTCTGCGTATTTGCAATTTTTCCAGGTTGTTTCATTGCACAACCGATGTTTAAAGTTTGTTGCTAATAGTTTATCTGCTGATTCATGCAAATCTAGCTTAATAGAGTAAATTATTGGGGCAGATTTAGAATATACGAAAATATTGCTTATTTCTTGAAAATAAGCGCCAGTTGACGCCGTTGTAATCCTATATGGGTCAGACGATGTTCTTTGCACAATAGTAATCGAAGAAATAGTTATTGCGAAATAGAAAAGTAGATTCGTATACATTTTCTGAAACAGAAAGAATGCAACGTCCAAATTATTTACATTTCATTATGATTTTTAGGAGTTTTATTAGGACACAGGAATGCTGAGGTGAGGAGAGAATATCTTTTTTGCAGACGTTCGAAACTATGAATTTTGGTCATATTATTAGTATAAATTCTAATAGGTCTAGCCGATCAGTTTGAGTTTGCAACTGTCTGAGTTCGTATTACTATTTGTTTTCCGAATTTTCCATTTTATGTATTTTTTCCGTATTATTATCATTATTATTTTTCGTATATTTTTTTCGAGTTTTATTTCAATTTTCAATTTTTTCTAGTTCTGTGGAGTGCGGGTTGTGTTTTTAATCTTTGGTGCTAGTTCGTATATTTTACTTTTTTTTTTTTCATTTTTTTTTTTATTTTGTTAACACACACACCATGCCTATCACTTATATGAATGATAGGATGTTTGTTTCGCATGGGAAAGTGGACGCAAATGAGACCTGGTTTATCGGCAGCCAGGTTGTTACAAAGATTCATCCTTTTCAATCTTGTCCGTGTGAATCGCGACTTTTCTACTCATTACACCGATTGTTTTCTTTATTTTATCGAGTTTCGGGCGAGGCCAACAGAGGAGTGTTTCTAAACAATTTTGAGCCACAATTAGTGCCGGAGGAGACCATTGAGGAAGATCTGAACTATTGGAGTCATTCGGTAAGGTTTGTTTACTGTCCAAAGTGTGAAGAGTTCACGAAACGACTGCTTTTTTCCTTACGAGTATTTTATCCTCGCGCCATGATGATCGAGTTTGGGTACTTGGGGCTAAAGCTCGAGTTTTGTGAAAACCTTGACACCAGAGGAATGGTTGGCCTGGGGGTACTCTCCAGACTGCTGGTTGGTCGGCTTTGCATCTTGCAGCAGACCAACAAGGAAGTTACGGTGGAGTACGTCCACGTTGATAGGACCTACCTTACCGATTTCCTCATTGGTCCAGAGGGGGTTAATTTTGCTCGGTTCCTGAACCAGCACTATAAGCCACGCCTGGATGTTTCAGTTTCGATCGTTGTTTTTCATATGGTTTGCCATTATGATGCCACCGAAGGTAACCGTGTTATGTCGCTCCGAGGGGATGGTTGCTGACCAATCCCACCATCTACTCATTCCTGTGGGATACTCCGTCAGTCGAAGACAGTGCCTCCACCGTGGATTCGAATTCAGGTGAAGAAGGGGCATCGAACGATCACCACTCTCCAATGTCAACTGATAGCAGCAGTACCACCAGTGGGGAGCACCTTGCCAAGTTTCTCGAGGGCTATGTGGATACCTGGGCCATTGGTGAGTTTTTCTAATTTTATTTTACTATTTTTAATTTTTTTAAGAATTTCGAATTTTCTTTGGTCCTGGTGTTTTTATTTATTTATTATTAGATTTATTACAATAAGAGGTACCAGGGCAGATAAGAGAAGAGAGAAGGGGAGAGAGAAACAAAAAGGTATTGAGGGGAGAAAGAGAGAAGAAAGAAAGAGAGAAAAAAAAACATCGTGATTGAAAAAACCTGTAGGTGCAGGTAATATACTTTACACACATCTACTCTTATTTTTTCCAAGGGTGTCCCCTTGGTTTAGGTAGAATTTGGGTTTGGATGGGGGTTTCTGGTTTTTTATTATTTTTTTCGGAATTTGTTTCGTTATTTTTTTCGTCAATATTACGAGTTTTATATGGTATTAATGGTCGTACGTGAACTGTTTCATCGTACGCCGTTTTATCGTCTGTTTTGATGCGGATTATATAATTTAGATCGGTGACCTTCCTAACAATTTTATGAGGTTTGGTGTATTTTATTTTATTTTTCGCGACATTTTTTGATTGACGCAGTAAAACAAGGTCGTTTGGCTTGAAGTCAATGATCTTGTGGTGCGCGTTATAATGTTTCGCGTTTTTTTCCAATGCTTTCTTTGCTAAGCTCGGTGTTTTTTCCCTCGTTTGAAGGAGATTTTCAATTTCTTCTTCACGAGTTGTATTATTTTTCGTGTTTTCTGGTATTTCCGGCAAATGTACTTCAGGGTTAAATCCATGAAGTAGGTAAAATGGGGATTTGTTATTTAAATGTTCAATCGGACTTATATTATATGCAAAAATAATTTTATTAATTGTTTCGATCCATTCTTTTTCGTTTGAATGGTCGTATTTTGACAATGATTTTTTAATGACACTGTTGATTTTTTCAACAAGTCCTTGCGATTGGGGGGAAAAAAAGAGGAGTAAATAATTTTAATATTATTCTCTCCGCAAAATTTACGGACGGATTCATTGGCAAAATGACCTCCGTTATCGCAAGAAATTTTTCCTGGTGTGCCATACGTATAACAAATAAATTTCAAATACTCAATTACGCATTGAGCATTTGGGTTTTTTGTTGGACGTATGGTACAAAAGTTTGTGCTTTTGTCTACACCGACAAGCACGTACGAGTGTTCATACTCGGTATTAAATTTCCCTATGAAATCGATCTCTAAATGCGAGAATGGTTTAGGGTTTTTGATTTCTATATGTTTGAGGTAGCCAGCCTCTTTCGGGGAACTTTGTGCCATTTGACACTCATGACATGACAATACATATTCTGTTATTTTTCGTACCATATTTTTAAAGAACAACTGGTTTTTTATTTTATTTTTTATTTTCTTAATTCCAAAATGACCTCCATACAACAGATTGTCATGTAGTTTTTTAAGAACTACCGGAATTAATTTTTTAGGAATTACCGTAACTGCTTCATCATACGATGAAGTTGGGTTAGGTAATTTCTTTAACACATTATTTTCATCGAGAAAGTATAATTTTTAATTTTTGTATTTTATTTTTATCTTTTTTAATTTCATTGTAATTTAATAATGAAAAAACATTTTTCCAATGCAAGTCATTTTCCTGCATTGTTTTTAGATTTTCAGGTAATTCAATTTTTTGGAGGGGTTCAGAAGTTTGATCTTCTGTTTGGGGACGTGATGTAATATCGGGTTTTGAAATTTGCGGGGAATTGAGAGTCACAGGAGGGGTTGGGGTGATCTGATTGTCGAGATTTGACTCTCTTTTACAATCAGATCTTGTGACTATGTTTGTAGTTTGATTGGGACAATTTTGGGAATGATTAGATTCATTCTGTGGGGTTGTGATAATATGGGAAAGTTGATGCAGGGAAAGGAGGGTAATAATAGTTTTGGGACGTCGTACTTGGGTCATACCAAGTATTTTGATTTTGATAAAATACAGGATTTAATGGGGCAGAGTTGCAGTTGTGAATTTTACATAGAGTATTCACATTTTTCTCTTCATCTTGAAGAGCATATTTTTTATCTACTAAAAATTCACCTTTTTCAAATGTAATTTCGTCCGGTTCATCATGAGGACAGGATAACATATCAGCCATACAATTATTTTTTCCGGCGATATGTTTAATTTGGAAACTATATTCGTTTAATTTAGAGATTAGTCTAATTAATCTTGGGCTTGGAGTATTGAATTTCTGATTGTAAATCAGAGGCTTATGATCCGTGTATACTACAAAGCGTAATGCCAGTAAGTATCCACGGAAATGGGCTAATGCATTCATAATTGGTAACATTTCCAAGTCAAAAGAACATAATTTTGACTGGGCAGGCTGGACTCTTTCTGAGAAGTATCCAACTGGATGTTTATGCTTCGTAACGGGATTAGTTTGCAGCAACCCTGCACCTAATGCGATTTTTGAAGCATCAACTTCTACACAAGTTTCCAATTTTGGATCATAAATTGCCAATACAGGTTTGGAAATCATTATTTCTTTTAATTTTTCAAAGATTTCAAGATGTTCTTGATTTAATTTAATTTTGGCATTTGATTTGCTATCTGTTCCTCTTAGTAAGTCAGTAAGAGGGGCAGTAATTTTAGCTAAATTAGGAATTAGCTTCCTATGATAATTTATTGATCCTAAAAATGATCGTAATTGTTTTAACGTATTAGGGGGATTTAAATTTTTAATTGCCTCAATGTTTTTATTTAGTGGGCGTAATTCATTATATCGGACAGTATGTCCTAAGATTTTGATTTCATTCATAGCAAATTGACATTTTTTTGTTTTTATGTTTAAATTTACTTCATTTAATCTTTTTTGCACTTCTCTTGTATTTTCGAGACATTCTTCGAAAATTTCTCCGAAAATGCAAATATCGTCCAGGTAACATACCATTTTTTTCCAGAATATATCATGGAATATGTCATCCATGATGGTTTGGAAAATGGATGGGGAAATGCTCAGGCTTATTGGAGTAGAATTGAATACGTATCCAATTCATCCACATTTATTCCAGTGTATTGTTTAGATTCTTCAGTGAGAGAAATCTGTAAATATCCACTGTTTAAATCAATCGTTGTAAACCATTTTTTATTTCTTAAGTATGGCAAAATAACATCAATCGTCGGGACACGATTATTATCCATAATAATTCTTTGGTTCATTCTTCGGTAGTCTACTAATACTCTGTAGACTCCATCTGGTTTCTTTTTTACAAATATGGGAGATTCAAATTTTGATTTTTGTTTTTTTAGGACACCTGATTTTACTAGGTCATCGACCAGTTTATGTAGGGCCTCATGTTCTGCGTGTGAGAATTTAAAATTTCTACACCGCAGTGGAGTTTCGTCGTCTACTCAGACAACTTGTTCGGGTACTTTACAGACAGAGACTTCGTCTGTTTTTCCCGTAAAAATATTATTAAATTCATTAATTGTTTCATACATTTTTATTTTTTGTTCAAGCGAAAGCTTTGGATTAATCGGGATAGGGTTTCCTCGATTATCCTTAAAAATAGTAGCTTCTGTTATTTTTTCTATTTGGTAGGAATTAATTTCTACTGCGCTACTTAATTCAAATTTTCCTAAGTATTCGCCTTTATAGATCACGTGAGGTCTGTTATTGTGATTAACAGCCGCTATCGTGTCTTCTGATACGATTACAAAGAAATTGTGTTTTTCTTCCATGGATGTTTCACACAGAAACTCCAGGTGCTCAGGCAAAGTTGCTAAAATTAACACTGAATTTGCCTCAATTTTAAAAGTTTGAGGGGCATAATATTTAAAGGGCTTAACATAACCTAACTTATTTTATTTTTCAATAGGGTAATTGTGACATTCAGGCATGTCAAAACATCGCTCTTCATCACCACACGGTAAAGTAAATTTGTTTTTCGAAAAGTCCATTTTGGCTTTATGGGTTGATAAAAAATCGTAACCCAATATGACCGGTTCTACTAAATTTTGGACAACGAAGGTGGGATGTGGGTAAATGCAATGATCAATGAAAAAAATCACATTGGTTACTCCTACGACCTCAAGGGGTTGGCTATCCACACCACAAAATCTTATTTTAGTTGGTAGAATTGGTTCCGTAAAATTGACTTTCTTTAAAACTTTTTCATCAATCTGTGTCTGTTCCAAACCTGGATCAACTAGGCTAAGTATTTGTTTACCACAAATGGCAAATGGGAGGTGAAATTTACATTGGGTTCTGTAGTACCCTTTATTTTGAAATTTCTCCTCACTAACATTGTTAACCTGTTTCGATTCTTTGTTCAAGACATCCCTTACAGCTGACGGATCACCTGTAAGGGGGACACTTAGTTTTTTGAGCAATTATTTTGTCAGGCCTGGGGGTTTGATGTTTGGAGGTAATTTTGTTGTTGTGGGGCTGCCATCAATGGTGCTGGTGGGGCAATCATTTGAGTATTTGCAGCCACATAAGGGAGGTTTTGGGGAGTATTAAATGAGATACCAGCCCATGCTGGGGCATTATTCCAATTTGGAAGGGCAAGCTGGTTCCAGTTTGGGATTCTGTTGGAGTAGTATCCATTATTATTTCTAGGAAAATTGTTTCGACGAAAATTTGGATTAAAGTTTCTGCCTTTATAATCAGGATTAAAGTTTTGATTATTATTCCAATTTCTATTTTGGTTATTTTGGTTCCAGTTTTGGTTCTGGTTCCAATTACCATTATTATTATTATTATTATTATTATTATTCCTATTTTGATTTTGGTTTTGATTTTGATTTTGATTTTGATTTTGATTATAATTATTTTGTTCATTATTATTATTTTTATTTTGGGGATTTTTATTTTTCCTGGATTCCTGAGATTTTGAAATGTTTGCTATTGCAGCGCTCATTTTTTCCATCTCAGCTTTCCAGACTGGATCGGATGATACTAAATTTACATTTTTTTCGGTTTTCTTATCCGTTTTTCCAGCTTTTAATTCTTCAATAGTTTTTTCAAGTTGATCGATTTTTTTCCTTAAAAGGGGATCTGAATGTCCGAATACTTTATCTTTGAATTCTAAATATTTAGAGAAGGCCTTATCGAGTTCTTGAATTGTTTTAGGTTCCTTTTTAATTAGAAATACTCTTTCTTTTTCGGGAAAATTTGGCATTATTTTTTCGATTATTTTTTCTTCAGAGATATCGGGTTCAATTTGTTTTAAAATTCTTTTCACGAACATAATGTACGCAGGGAAATCAGCTTCGCCATTATAATTTCTTTCGTAGAGTATTTCGCGTAATTGGGGTTTAGTCCTAGTAAAGACTTCCAAAATTTTTTGTTTTGTATTTTGCCAATTGTTACATTCGGGGTTTGCTTGAATTCTATCTTCAAACATTTGTTTAGCGAGGCCTGAAAATGCAATTCTTATTTTTTTGAATTTCATATTGGCATCCCAATTGAATGATTCCGCCTCATTTTCAAACCCAATTAAAAATGACATGATATCTTCAGTTGGGATGTGCCCATATAGGGAAGGTCTAATATTCACTGCAGCCTTTCCTGACATTTTATTTTCTACAGGGGGAATAAAATTTTCTAATATTCTAGTTTCAAGTTCTGGGCTGAGAAAATCTTCATCAGATTTTTCTAAGCACTCAGTAATATTGCCAAGGTTGATTGCTGACCTGACTCTTGGAAATGGTGTGGGATTATCCAAATTTTCCAAAAGTTGCGTTGACATATTGAGAGGATCAAAGTATTTTCTTATAATAGGGTTTTCTAATTCGGGGATTTGTTCACGAGGTTTTCGTGTTGTTTGTAAAATTATTTTTATATTTTCAGGAGTTAATAATTTTTGTATTTCTTTACTAGATTTAATTTTTAACAGGATATCCTCTTGGGTTTTTATACAGGAAAAATATTTTTAATCAACTTCGATATTCAAATTTTGACATACGTTGATTAGTTCGAAATTTTTAGCTTCAATAAGCCAAATTAAATTTTTTTTAGTAGTGTTGGGTTCGGATAAATTTTCCCAAGTTTCATTCATAAAAATAAATTTTTTCGCGACTTATAATTATTTAACACTTCTTATATTTAAGGGAGGGACGCGAATTATAATTAATATTAATTGTTACTTTGTTTTTCTTTTGTTTGAATAGGAGCTTGACGGATCCGTTGCTGTTTTTTGTTGCCAAAATCTTCTTCACCTTGACCTTTTGTAGATACACCCGTTTTTATTTTTGTACAATAAATATCCTTGGTTGGTTTTGAAGTTCGATTTTTCTTTTCACTACTGGTCTTTTTCCACTCACAGATAACCTTTACTTCCTTTCCTCAAGAGCGCGCCTTACGCGTTTCTCATTGAGTACTTGACTAGAGTTTTCAAGGTTAGAGCAAAGTACTTCAAACCAGAGGGATTGAAACAGCAACTTGGATCAGCAATTCTGTAGAGTAGGTACTAGAGCGAGAGTTCAATTTGCAATAGCAGACCAGTTGGGCGCCAATAATGTAATGGCCAAAAGAAGTGGTAAAGTATCTAATTAGAACCACTTTCAGTGTTATACCATACACAAAATATCACGTACTTTAAAAGCAGTAATACTTCTAGAATAGATTTAAGTTTATCATCCACATACTATCGTGGACCTTAACATTGGTTAGAGACTCAATAATATTTAAAACACACGAGTGAGTTTACACATTTAATAAAATAATAATTCTTATATCACAGTACATAAATATACGTTAATATTTATGCATATACAATCACAATTCAACAAGCGAGACTATCTGTTCACTAGAGACTTCTACTAGAGAGGTTCCAAGTACTTAGAAGTAGCTGTCGAGGAACTGTGTCTTATTCCACTGAATCGAGGGATTATATACTCGTTCAGGGTACGAAAATGTACGTGTTGGATAGGTAAACTGAGGTAGGGTGTTGTTATTATAGGGTTGTGCTGACTCGTCGAGTACTCGAGGGACAGGCACAATTAGGTCATGAATATACAGAAAGTATATCTATATTTATAAAATCAAATACGGGTAATTTAGTGGTTGTTTATAAAGAGTTATAGGATGATTATTGTTGATAAATATCTACGTTTTTGGTATTTGAGAATGTGTGGATGAATATGTTCGTCATTTCTAAAAATAGACGAAAATATACGTTACAGCATCTAATAATATCAGCTGGATTGTGTTAGGTTGAAATAAATTCTTACATTGGGAATGAAAAGACAGAATCTGTGTAAAATGATCAGTGGTCTTACCATCGATCTATACATACTTAGGCCCGGAGCGACAAAATTTTCAGTCAAAAGAATACAAAAAGACAACAGTTATTACTTGTGGAGGGATGTTGACAAAACAATAAGGTGGCAGAAATATTATAGCCCGGGGTGGCAGACTGCTTAAAATTGGCTTTGCTAATAATGACAAAGGTAGGTTGCCCTCAATTCTCATGTCAAAAATGCCTAAAATGTTTTCTTAACCCAGTCTGTAGTATACAGCAATATTGTTGAAAAGGAACTATAAGTAAAATGAAGTTGTAAAATGAAAATCCTTTGACAAACTACTGTTGTGGACAAATGGTGTTAGTCTTATGAAGTTTTCATTAAATTTTCTGAAGACAAATTCCTAACAAAAGAGTCACATACCTGGAGAAACTTAGAAAGAAATAATTATTATTAAGACCTATTACAGGGAAATTAAAATTGTAGGATTATTAGAAAAAGCAGAGAAAGTTTGATTATTGATATGACATAAATTGGTTGGCCCAGTTACATTGTTGAATCAGTCACATAAAATAACCTTCTGTGGAATACCTTATTGTGAGAGATATTCACATGTAGAAGGTAATCTACAGCTTTGCATGTTCTGCCACTTCATATGTTTAAGTATGGGAAAGCCAAATCCAAGGCAAATCTCTGGTGATTTTGTGGCCAGTTTTGTGAGCTTATATTGTAGATTTGGCACATGCACACAGACACACATACATACATATGTGCATGTATTATGTCATAGTTTACGTCGTTTCTTGCCTCAGTGAGGTGATAAGAAATAACGCAGCATGTTTGATGCTGGTCCATAACATCACCGAGATCCTTATCAGGTAATTTGTCATAGCCCATATAATGTATCTAACCTGTATATACGTACAGGTATGAACATACAAACGTACACGTGCATATTAGTTTAACATAGAGACAAAATATGCAAGCCATTGGGCAGCAACTGTTGTTGAGGGGTCAAAGCTCCTGTATCTCATACAAGTATTGTCCCCACACTAACTCTAAAGGGTTTAATATATTGGGAAATTGTAAAAAAAAAAAAGTTGAAACATGCAAAAAGTATAACACACCTAGCAGATTGATTTTGAAATATATGGAAGGTGAAGGCACTGCAGCCCTGTTGTCACAGGAATATAATTTTACACCATCCATGAGGTCTTGAGAAAAGTTACTCCAAAACACATCAGTTACGCACCATGCAAATGTAGGTACATACAGGTATGAAAGGAGCTCTTTTACAGTAGTCTTGATATATAACATTGACTAATGTAGATTAATATCGAAATTTTGAAATTAAAAAAATCCGAAGTCTCCATAGTGGGTAACTTACAATTTCAGTAGGTTAATGAGAAAAGAATGCATAATTAGTCTTCTTCTTTTTACCTCGGTCAACATTTTCAAATTGGTGATCCCCCAGACCTTTCTACCGATTTTTAAGTCAAATTAACGTTTTTCTTTCGTGACAAGAATATTACAAACATTCTATGTTTACAATGAAATCCCTAATGATATTGTAACCTAAACCTATTTTTGAAAGCTGTGTGTTTACACTCACAGTTTTTTGGCAAGTTTTGGTCAATCATTTGATGCTCCAATAATTTTACTCATGAGATGGCTTTATACCAAACAAGTGCCAATAACGAACGTGTTTTGTGCTCATCTGGTGTAGCCCAAGCAGATACCTTGGTACTTAACAGACCACGTTGAATGCTCTTTAGAGTGCAATGAACAAAAACAAAATTCGCTACCCGAGCAACCTTCGTGCGAACAGCTACAAACACTCGGACCATCGGCGAATGCTCGCTTAGTCTGAATCCGCTTTTAGAGCAACAAGCAGACGTTATCAAGTGCTAAAGGTACTCATGTTATGTGCACACCACCCACACACACTTACACAATGACAAGCAAGAACCGTTTATAAATGATGACGTCACAGGGGTGAATATATTGTTACTGATGATCAAAATTTTCTGATCGGTAAAAAAAATCGGTTAAAATTGCCTATCTACCATTTAATCGATTTTGATCGACTCCAAAATGATCGATTTTTAAAATATAACGATCAGTCGATCACTAGTTTTCAGTGAATCGGTATATTTATTTTTTTGTAAATCACACAGCCTCTTAAGAAGTTTTATAATGCTCTACTTTTGTATTTTGAGGTATCGAATAGAACAATAATTAGGCTAGGTACTAATAAAAAATTACCAGCAAGAAAAACCTAACCAGCGTATTTTCATTGTGCTTGAGCCACAATAAAAAACAATTTACAACCTAAAGAAAATAAAAATCGAAAATAAAACGATCGGTCTTCCCGAATTTGCTGTCGATCAATCTTTTTGGTTCGATCATGATCGATTTTTTTTTATCAGGACCACCATAGGCGAATATCTGCTCTCGATACACTGGTGCAGATTGTGCATTCATATTGGAAACAATACACATTACCATTGGGACAAAAACGGGAGGTGGATTTAAGAAGTAAATGAGGGAATGTTGTACCCCTGTTTATTCGCCTGCATTTAGACATCATTTGAGTAACTTTGTCCACTCTGAAAGTTGGCCACTCGAACCAAACATGTATTTAACCTTCATGTGATTGATCTCCCTGTCATAGAATGAATCCACACGTTAGCATATCTGCATTTACATTATTTTTCATTGATTCAAATAAGCGTAAAGAATTTAAGGAGAGTGCCCAAATTACTCACTTTGGCCAGAAGTCAAAACAAAGACAGAATTTTTATAAGAACATTTTTTTTTTTTCAAGGAGGTACATAGAATTTCTTGGATAATATTAATTCAGTTGCTATAAAAATCAACAAAACTTTTCTCAGTCGAGTGAATTTCGTGTAAATATAAGTTGTGGGCCCATTCTTCTCGAGTCTGTCTGATAGTAAGGAATACACGCTCGAATATTATTCGCTACGGTCTACACTCTACACGCACTAAAATTCGACAGCCTCCAGTCGGTTGATTCAGCAATTTCATAAAATAACAATTTCGATTTCAATTTCGAATGTTTAACACAAAAAGTTATGCTCAGCTGTGCAATTTCTCGATTCTTTAAACAAATTAAACGTATATCTTACAGACGAGATAAACAAAAACTCTTGGCACAAATTAGTTGCAAACGTAAGTTCGCAACGAAAATAGCATAAACGGTAATTTAATACGGGCATAAGATGGGAAAGCAAGTCGAACTTCTTGAAACTGAAGTCTCAAATATACGAGAGGTAAACTCTTACTGCCTAAATTCGGCACAAAAAGCGAAAACAAAAACAAATAGTTTTGCTTGAGAAGGTAAACGAAAAATGTTAATATAGACAGTAAATGAACAAGAAAACAAAATTAAATAAAAAAATTTAAATAAAATAAGGGATGAAGCAGTACTGTGGAAACTGCCATACCTTGTCCTACATGAAATACATTCGCCAGTTATAGCTAGCGATAGAATGGCCATGGGGTCAAGTTCACCACTTTTAGCTAGTGAATATGTAAGTACGAGGTTCGATTTCCCAAACTGACAATACCCACAAAAACACATCTAGTTTGGAGGCAAATCAAAGATGAAATGAGAAAATTTTCCATATGTTCCAATATTTAATTTATTGCTTTTCGAGTCTAAAAATTATTTTGAGAATTTCTTCACAACAATATTGAAACAATTTCAGTGTACATGACTTATCTCAAATAAAAAAAAGATAAGAAGTATGACATATTTCACTTTAATAGTTTAATAAAAGAAATGCAGACAACAGTTCAAATAGAAATTATATTAAACTATGAAATTTGAACAAAAATATTTTACTTCATACACAAAGTTTTTTATTAGATCGTAGGTATTGTAGTGGGTAGAAGCTTATAATTAGTATGGTTTAAGGTCCAAGGGACCATATAAAGTTGGTTGGATTCACACACCTTTTTCACATGCCTTGTAACTCTCAACTGACATTACCTCAACACCAGTATCTCCTCTACCAAGAGGGAGTACTCTGGCGCATCAACCGTGCACAGGAGACCCATGGGAAGAGCCACAACAGGTATAGCTTAATTGTTGCGAATATTATTTGTAAATAATGTCATAGTAAACAACGAGAAAATGTCATTCTGTTATAATTCTTTCGGACAAAGATTTAGCAAGTAATTAAAAATCATGACGAAACATTAGTTTTAAGAATGTAGTTGAGGAAACAAAAAATTTTGTATTCTACAGATACATTTAGAAAATTGTTTATAAATAAAATGACATTCTATGAGACAAAAACAAGACTGTTATAATTTTGTCTGTTAAAGAATTTATTGATTTATGAAAGTAAATCATTTTTCAGTTGTATATACTCTGCTTACGGTACTACAATGTATTTCTTATTATCATAACCAATCAGATATCACACTTTTGATGGGTATATTGTCCTTTTAAATTTAGCATAGCATAGGTATTATTCTCAATAATTATCATCATACTACTTATTACTTATTAGTCACCACAAAATTATCCATTTTTGTTAATTGATCTTGTAAATGGCAGCTGACTACAGTTTTAAAGAAGATTTACATTCACACCTCCTTTCCTACCTCGCTAATCCTAAAATCATAAAAATCTGTTTCTTGACAGATTTATAAAGAATAGGTTCCTTTGAAAACAACAACTGTGGGAACATACTTTATTGTTTGAGTACTAGCCGGCAACACTGTTTCACTGTATACCAGTTTACTATGTTTCAGTTATTATTCTTTGTATTCATTCTGTTTTGTACACTTTATGGAATATACATCATGTTGTACCTTCTAATAATAAATCTTTTACTAGTCATACAGTATAGTGTTTTCCTCATATTTGATGGTGTATCTTATTATCTTACTAGAGAGTACCCAATGCCGTTATGCAGCAATAATTCACACAGATCTACATAAATGTATTGAAGTTATCAATTAACCAGGTGCATTAATATGATATTATGAAAAAAAAAAAAAGATTTTAAGTTAGACTTAAACGCATAGCCAAATATATCTGTGAAAATGGTCTAGTGATAACGTTACAAAAGTGACTCAGCAGTATTTGGTCAACAAATTCCATCTTTACTAATATTAATGTACTACGAACCCCAAAGTCCAATATTAGCTAATGTGATGACGACTTAATTTCGTACCCTCTGTTCTCATCTTTCCATGCAAATTTTATTCATATAAATTAACTACACATCAAGAAACTCTCTCACTGTTTTCATAATTTTCTTAACTGTCAGTTACATCTTATCATTCAATCTACAATTCATTATGCCTAAGTATAGTCTTGTTCTGAGTGAACAAATTGATCAATTAAAATTTTTTTTTCAAAGTTAGTAAAGTGTTTTGTGAAACGTGATCACTGAAGTTTTGTGTAAATCCACTTTTGGCTCTGAAATAGTCATTTTTAAGCTTCTCGGACATATTTTTTGGCTGAAATCAAAGTGTAGGTAATGTTATTTGTTCACAAAAATATTTTTGGAAAAATGAAATAATGCTTACCTTCAATACTTATCTGACATGTTGTGGATCTGAATTCATAAAATTTGTCTTTATCTGAATCAGAAAATAAAATAGTTGAATTATTTTAATGACCAATGAAATTCTACCAAAGAAATTTTATTTTTTCAGAATTTTCAACTTTCTCTCTACAGTGAATCTGCCTCATATTTAATAGTGAAATATTTCCAAAACAATAGGTTCTATAAACTAATATTTTTTGGAAAAATTTTTCCCTGTTTTTTTGAACGTTGATTGAATTTTTCTTGTCCATTTTACAAAAAAATCAATGAGATAATATATTGATAAAAACAGTAAAGGATTTCCAATTTCATTAACCACTATCTTCAGTCAATTTTTTCAGAGAATTCATTTTGTGTTTGAGTCGTTCCAAAGGTGTAAATGAGTTTTGCTTCCAGTCAAGTCTAATGGTCAATGTAATTCCATAATCCAGTGCTGAAAATTCTCATGAGTTTAAGTCGGTCAGTTATCAACTTATAGAATTGGTGAAGGTCGATAGAAAAGTAACTATTAAGATTTTTCTGTACGTCAATTATAATTATGTGTCCTTTTATTTCTTCGATTATCAATAAAAACTATTTAGATTATTTTTATAGTGTTATTTAAAACATGAATTAAATTCCTCATTATAGGTTAAAATGGTGTAGAAATTCTATAAAACGACGGGTGATCGAAATAGAAAAGATATTGTTTTGGTCCAGCAAGAGGACTTAAGTATCGAGAGCTCTTTTGGCTTGTCTGGACTCCAAAACAAATAATTTTTCAATCACTCTAATGTCGAGAAGAAAAGAAATATTTTTGAATATATCAATTTATTGAATTATATTAGGATCCCTCTCGCTGGAGTTGTTTTGTTTATTGTCTCAGTCACTTCGTTTATTTTCGTATTTTTTATTCGAAGTTGTGAATCCCGAAGCTATTGGTGAATACATTGAAAATTTATTTGTGATTTTCTGATGACTTTTTGCCATTTCAGCAACAAATTTTCTTGTTTAAAGTTGAAAATGAAGCCCTAAACACCCTTCTAAGGTGTCTATTATCGCCACTCTTACCCCACCTTTTCTTTTTAAGGTATCAACGCTACCTTATGACTTGGAGATTTTTTAATGAGATTTCAACTTTCGACTGCTTTTCGATTCAACCAGTGTTTTCAGACAATCTTCAATATCTATCCGTGTATCCGAAAACAAGAAATAAAATCTAAACAATACGAAAACACGAGAAAATACTTTTGCTTTAGGCTGACATTATTTTATCAACAACTCTAGTGACACGTCGAAAAGGAAAAGTTAGTACATTTTGTAAGTTTGCTCGAGTAAACCCAATGAATTTTTAGAAAAAATGTACAATATCTGCAAATACTTTCACAATATTCATCCAAGACAAGACAAGCGTATTAATGGCTGAGAGAATATGAAAGAAAGTATGGACAAATTTTTATCTTCAAGTTCTGTAGCCAGCAGCAGAAGTATCACAATGTCAAAAACACTAAACAAGAAACGTTAAAATGTGAAAACAAGCCTTCCGATACAGTCAAAATGTAAAGTTTATAAATTGCAGCCGTTACTATCGCTTCGTGAAACGAACCACTTGTAATTCATTCATGTGCGACAAAGTGGAAATTCTAGCCAGTGACTCCGAGACTTACGACAAAAACACAAACGCCCATACACAGCCCAAATGTAAAAATTTACGAAAGAAAAATTTTGTGGAGAACATTATACATATACATATATAAATAAAAAAATAAAAATAAAAAGAAGGGAGAAGTTGGTATCAACATTATAGCTTAATAGTTGTTATTTTCCGAACGTATAGATTATACAAAATAAAACTAGGTAGTATTTTTGTATTTTAAATTGTTTTCTCAAGGGAAAAGGGGAAAGGGAGAGAAAAAGAGAGGTCAGAGAAGAAAATGAAGCTAAATCACATTTCTCTACATAATATAGCAACTTTTATATTGGAACGTTTGATGACAGCGCCTCCCTCCGATTAGAAATTTATGATTGATAATTGAACAATATATGTTCCTGAAATGACCAATTTAAAGTAAATTTGAAGAATAATCTAATAAAATTTTGAAACTTTTTCTATTTTCTCTGAGGACATTCTCTGAATATAGCATCGAAAGAAACTCTCGAAAAAGATATTTTAAAACTATTGGAAATAACGAATAATCTAGACCTTGATCTAGCTATTTCGATCAAAGATATTCAAAATTACTATCACGCAGAATTAGTAAATTGCAATTTCTATAAAAATACTTTGGAACCAGAAATTAAAATTCCCCTCAAACAACTTGATTTGAAATACGAAATTTTTGACTTTATTTTGCTCATGTTCAAAAGTCATTATAATGAACTGTGTAGCTGGGATCAAGAACCATCACTGATTATTCATGAAATCAGAACTAATACAGTACGTTACATTAGTGGAAATAACCTTCACTATTGTAGCTTGGATAAACCATCATGCTTCCTTCCATCTAATAGAGGAAGTGATAAATTATCCTCCTGTGCTAAAAACCTTTTCTTTCGGGATCTGAACCAAAATCTACTACAATTGTGTTCATTCAAATGTAGTATTAATAATAACCAAACATTAGTGCATCCTATTGAACACACAAAATTTATTATTGTAAACTTTAATTCCCTTGTTGCAACCAATACTATTACAAAAAAATCTGAAAAACTCAAAATTAATAATATTTCCCCTGGAACTTTTATTCTTGATGTACCCTGTCATATTCAAATTGATAATATTGACAAAAATAATAAAAATACTATTATTATCCCAATAGAAATCCCCTGTCTCTCTGAATCTTTAGAAGAGACTATAAAAATTGAGAACCATCTACCCTTACTGTGGACGTATTTCTCTGAATCTACAGAAGCTTTTGATCTTGCTATAGACCTTGCAACTAACAAAGTCTATAACCCTAAATGGAAAAACTTTGTTCCCCATACTGCTCCTGTGAATGATCTGAAGAACAAAATTAAATCCATTGAACTTGAAATCCTGATCAAAACTTTAATGATTACTTAACTTTCATTAATGGGATATTCTTATTGTGGTTAACCATAATATCTTTTACCATAATCTTTATTATTATATATCTAAAAATAATCATTTGTTGTTCATAATATATATTCTCAAATTATTTTATTCTAAGTATATATAATCGCATTATATGACATAATTTTGTTCATGCTTATTTAGCAAGAAATTTTCTTTTAACTCGTACCTGTTGGATAGACTTTGGAAAAATTTTTTTTCCTGATTTTTTTTGGTTCCCCCCAGAGAATTGTGTAACGTATATTTTCGTCTATGACGAACATGATCGTCCACACACTCTCAAATACCGAAAATGTAGGTATTCATCAATAATGAAAATATCCTATAGCTCTTTGTAAACAACCACTAAATTACCC